>JAODUO010003916.1:0-13191 GCA_025642075.2 Ridgeia piscesae | reverse complement strand
TTTGGGGAAACAAAATGAGAATGTTCAATTGAAGTACAAAACAGCAGCCATCTGGACACATTCAGCCACATGAGCATCTTTTCATCAACTCATCACGTACTATTACCTTCAGGCACTGTAAGCATGATTTGATTCTGATCAACGAAAGACCTGCTTTGAATTGCTTTATTCTCTCTATGAAATGTTTAATATGTCAAAATAATATAATTTTCACACCGGACATTATTATTTTGAGATGTAAGTTGCTGCCCCCGTCTTTGGACAACCCAATGTTTTGAAACATCTATTGCAGTTTCCAAAGGAAGGAATCATCAGGGGTTTTGTATCCTTTTGGCACCAGCAATTAAAATCGTAAACTGCCACTTACATCCAGTCATGCACAAGCTATGAAGGGGGTTTTATAAAAAACCCTCACAAACCTTGTGGTGAATTACTTGATCATATTCGGCGATAAAGTGTGCGTTTGGTCGATTTTTGTTTGTAACATTGACTTCTCATATGTTCACCGTTGAGAGAACCTCTACCAACAGACATAATATCACTGTCCATGAAACATATCGATGCAAATTTCACTATACACGGGGAAAAAGGAACTGTTGATATTTTTAAAAGAGTTATTTATATTAATAAAATTATATTAATTTAACAATTAAATATTATTAAGTTTGATCGTTCATTTATTTCTTTAAATAAAATTACTATTATATATTTAATAAATTGTTAATATTTTGAATTATACTTTTTTTTTGGGTTAAACAATAATTGTTTTTTATTACAAAGTATATTATAAGTATTTTATTGTTAATTTAATAATAATAATTGTAAACGAAAAAAATTTTGAAGGGGTTATAAAAAGTTGTATTGTATTATTATTAAAATAACTACATGAAAAGTTTATCAAGTGACATTTCTACGTAACTTTTAAAACAATGCCCACATGTGAAAGGGACGTAAAAATATCCTGTTAAAAGTAGGTTATTTTATCGGAAAATTTATTTCCAGTTTAATGGATTCAAAGCAACTTGCAATACGCAACCTTTAACCAACAATTTACGTCAGGCAATTCCGTGTTCCAATGTGAAAATTTGTACTTTTAACACCCCACTCCCTATCATGTTTTCATGCAAACGTGCAGCAAGGGGTGAAGGGACTTGCCCGTTTTCACGACAGACAAAGCGGGTTTTTAAATTGAGTCCGATTCAAACCACGGCACATCATTCCACAACAGTTGGGTGGCAGGGTCAAGCTGTCAGCAAGTGCCTCGGGTTAATCTGTCTGGGGTAAAACTTGGCAAGCTTTTTCGCTCTACAGTGTATAAAGGAATACTTGGTTATAGACAGTGTGGATATTTGTGTATGAACAGTTTTCACGCATTAATTGCAGCATAGCTGGATGCTTCCCAAAGAAGCTGAAATGGTGTTCAACTGAACATGGGAGTAAAGTGTAAAGAGCTTTGAGCAGTCCTGACGACTGGACATTGCGTTTTTTAAGAACTTACCTTTAAGGTTTGACCATAATCAGGGAGAATTTGGGGTACAAAGTAAAAAAATTTTAAATTTTATAGAAATATCTTAAAATTTTAACCGTGAATATGTTTTATGTCAAAAAAAAATCTTTGGGAATGGTGCGACCAAAACAACAACTGCTTTATCTGGCCGACATACTCGGCGTTCAAGTCCAGTTCACCGACCTTCCCAAGGTTTGTGTCAGGGTTTTATGCAGGATCAAATTTTTGCCATTCATACATGTTTTGGTGGACACGTGGATGTTAACTGTTAAGCCAGTTTACGAATTTTAATGTGTCTGGTGACCTGAAATGGACTACAAACACACGTGATGCCATTCACATTCACTTTGAGGCATAACTGACAATATGTATGGTTTTAGAAAACATTTTTTACCTGTCCAAATGACGGATAGATGGTCAGCAACTTAGCATCTCAAAATGAATAATGTCCGGTGTGAAAATTATATTATTTTGACATATTAAACATTTCATAGAGAGAATAAAGCAATTCAAAGCAGGTCTTTCGTTGATCAGAATCAAATCATGCTTACAGTGCCTGAAGGTAATAGTACGTGATGAGTTGATGAAAAGATGCTCATGTGGCTGAATGTGTCCAGATGGCTGCCTGTGTTTGTTCTTCCAATGTAAACACCTGTCTCATTGTGATGTGGCTACTCTTATGTGCCCAATAAATGTCCTAGTGTGCCTATTTATTCGTCAAAAAATTACACCCCCTACACGCATTTATTTGGCATTGTACGATTATTAGATTGAGAGATTTGCAGTAGCAGAACATTTGACATTTCTACCTGTCCACAATGGGTTTTACCCGTCCAAAATGATGGCTAGACGTGTCTCTAAATAGGGATATTTGCAAAGATCATTGATTTTGATCCCAAAGTGTTAAACCATCACATTTATGTGACTAGGTGAATCGGTTGAAATCCCTAGTTCACAGAAGCTGTGGAATAGTATTTGTTAAAACCTATTATTACTATGTACACTGACATTAAGTATAACCACTGTGCACATTGCCTCAAAGTCAAACTGGTCACAACTGGTAAGTGGCTGTTGCCTTTTACCCTGCCTTATACTGTTATTTCATTTGACCGATTCATCTCCTTATGTTGTTACAAGGAGTTATGGACTACATTGTTATTTGACCTACAAGAGTACAATGTTGTCATGGTTACAGGGCTGTAACAAGAGAGATATTTCACGTGTTGTCATGGTTATAGGGCTGTAATAAGAGTGATAGTGAATGTGTTGTCATGGTTATAGGGCTGTAACAAGAGTGATAGTGCATGTGTTGTCATGGTTATAGGGCTGTAATAAGAGTGATAATGCATGTGTTGTAATGGTTACAGGGCTGTAAAAAGAGTGATAGCATGTGTTGCCATGGTTACAGGGTTGTAACGAGAGTGATAGCGCATGTGTTGTCATGGTTACAGGGCTGTAAAAAGAGTGCTAGCATGTGTTGCCATGGTTACAGGGTGGTAACGAGTGATAGTGCATGTGTTGTCATGGTTACAGGGTTGTAAAAATAGTGATAGAGCATGTGTTGTCATGGTTAGTGTTGTAAAAATAGTGATAGAGCATGTGTTGTCATGGTTAGTGTTGTAAAAATAGTGATAGAGCATGTGTTGCCATGGTTACAGGGCTGTAACAAGAGTGACTACACGTCCCTCGTGTCCCTGCTCATGAGTCCCCAACGACTCAGTCACGGGTCGGGGCCGACGGTCGAGGCGTCACATGACATGGCATCCCATGCTGCCCTCAAGTCCCTGGCGGAGGGAGGACTGCGGGACAAAGTGCCGGACAACATGGGTGCTGGAGATGGGTACGTGTGTTCACTGGCGCCCCTGCTCTTGGTCACATGGCATACTTGTAAATTTGACTTTAGTTTCTCACTCAGGTGTGTAACTTCGCTGAGAAGATGGTGACTTAGTCGGTGTTTGAATGGTGCCCGTGTAAAAAAAGTGCTGCCACCTCACGGAGCCTGTGTAATCCTGCCATAATTCCTGCTTGATAAACAACAGCAAATTTCTATTTATGTTTCTGTGGAGATAAATGTAGTGTTGAATACTTTTAATAGTGTAGTATTTTCTAATAAAAGTATATCCTTATTTTATTTCATAGTTGGCCTGAGAGCCAATCAGCATCTCTAACCTATTCTGGGGTAAGGCTACCGTGGTGGCAACATTGGCAGAGCATTAATCACCCAGGCTAATGTGAGGACCTAAAACTGCTGCCACCACACTGAGCCTGGGTGATCGAGGCTAATTAGGCTTCCAATGATATCATACACTCGTGATAATCATCATTTTTGCTAAAATAAATTTTATTTTATTTATCAATATATAGACCGATGCATGATACAGCATTTGGAAATATCAACAGAACAATTGTTCACAGTCTGTTGACATTCACTTGGGATGACATATTTTGCATTATAAACATCAAAATAGCACAGTAATTTATCTGACGGGCACATTTCTTCAATCGTCAGTGTAAAAGATGAACTTGTCAAAATGCACCACGATGTACCATTTTGAAGAATCAGTTTGTTTAATATGTCATTTCTCAGATCCCTGACTGCTTTAAAAGTTCCCTGCCCTCAAAAGTAATGTAACGGCCGACCCAGGAGGGATACTTGGAAATGTTGCACTTTTCCAATATAATGCTCCAAAGTAAGAGCTAATTCTTGTGATAAACCAAATATTATATTATATAGCATCGTGATACATACGACTCTTGTGTCATGATACATATTGCAAGCGTAGTTAACAAGTTACAACCCTATGATTACATCCCTAATGTATATGTATAAAAGCCATTGTTTAAAGGGAGCGTGCCAGCTCTTCTGCCCAAAATTGACCAAGCAGTAATTTGTAATGGGAGTTTGCTGTCTAGAACGTGGGAAAGTGAAACATCAAAGGGTTAACTCTGCTTGACTCTGGATGTCTTGTTTACTATTTGTACAAACTTAAAGTAACTAAACAGAAATTGTCAGGCAGTAAACCTTCAACATGCATGTTGTAGTCATAATAACATAATATTAAATGAAAGAAATGAAATCTTGGAAATGGCACCCTGACTTTAAGGGTTTATTTAAATTTTCTTAAAACGAAAGGTGGCAGATGTGGAGAAGTTGTGAACTGAAATTAAGTGTGATTTTTTATGGCAGACCCCACGTGAAGACAGAAGTTGGCGGTACAGGCGAGAAACGGGCCAGCTCTGAGATTGGCACGCACTGTGGAGTGGCAGTGACAACTGCGCCAGACCCGGTCGCAAGCAACTAGTGCTTCCCCCTAGTGTCTGGCCGTCGTCAACGTCGCTTGATCATATGTGAAGACAACAACTAATAACTGACTAACTAGCCACTTGTTCTTATGCGCACACCTCGTGTTGGCGCCGTCGTTTAGTCGTTGATTTTGTGTTAACGTAGCCATGCCAATGATCGCAATGTCACTGGAAATCTAGCGAAGAAGATAAGTCGGGGTTAATGAACGCATTTTCGTCAGATAAAGTTACAAATTCAAGTCAATATTTCTACCGGTACGCATTTCGAGAAGATTGTAATTCTGTTAATCGACTGGAAAGTTACTGTGGAAAATATTACATAATACAGTGCAGCTTAATTGCACAAGCACTTCCCAGAATTCATTAGCAAAATGTTGAAGTGCTCAATCACCAGTTCTGCAGATTGTTCGAAATCTTACGTTGACGTATGCGATTTGGTGAAACAATTTTCACAGATGTAATGAATTCTGGGAAAGATATGACCAAGATAATTGGCAAAAGGAATCGTATTTTCTTCCCAGTGTAGTCGTGACCATTGTTGCGAATAGTGACGACGATAACGCGACTTTGCATTTATTCGCAATTCTTGTAGGCTTTTTAAGTAGGGTAAGTATGTATACTTGCATGGAAGCAGGTCTAGCTGGCAGACAGGTTATATAAAGTACAGTAATCCAGGCATTGTATAAAACTCGCCCTGGAAACATTGGATATTCCTTATAACCATGGGGTAAACAAACATGCATAGATATGTTGTCAGTCTACCCCAGTGATTTATTGCTGCTTTCCCCGTGTAGCCAGAACGCATTGTCAGCTTAGTGAAGATTACCAAGCGTGATCATTTGAGGATTGTTAATTTCCCAATGTTTGTTGTACTCCTTCCAAGACAGTTGGACCGCTTCCATGCGAAGACTCCTGTTGAATTAACCTAGTTGATTAGTCACACATTGCGCATTGCTGTTGTCTTCATGTCTAATCATTCTTACGTCTCGTTTCCTCGAGACTGCCCGTTGACGGCCAATGGTTCCGTGAAGCAAAGTCGGCAGCTTAATGGCATCCAAAGATCTGCCTGAATGTGCCAAATTTAATGCATGTGTTTCACATGATTAGTCACTGCTAAATATATAGTTGATGATGCCTCGATCAAGGAGGTAGGGTCGTCGTAAATGTCCTCTTGGTAGCAAAGAAAGCTCCGTGACAAGTCATATCAATCCTAGTTTTAGTATTTCGCCTTTTCAAATGTGACTAATATAATTAATTCTAGTTGGTTCTGTATGTATTTATGCACCATGCAGTAACACATTACTCGTTTATAATCGGTTTGTGAAAGTAGAACATGCTGGATGTCCATTTTGTATACGCTGACTTTGTTTCACTGTTCGTTGTAGTCACCAGGCAGTTTCCACGGAAACAGTTGCTATAGTTTGCGTTGTTTCCAGCGTACAGTTCTGTAGATTTCCAACATTGTTTGTAGATTTAAGTTTGTAACACAAAGTGTTGGTGATTTGTTTCCAGGGTTTTGTTCATGATGCTAAATCTCAGACTAGCACATTTTGTAGCTAGCCTTGACAAATATTTTTTTGTTGGAATATTGTTGAATGCCAGCGTCGGTGGAATTGTGTCGTTGGAAGTCTAGAAGTGTGGTGAGGAAACAACGCAACTGCTGGTTGTAATGATGTAACTGATGTATTGTTGACACGTTTCTTTAGCACTGCATCTTGTGTGTGTTCATTGCATGCCTTCAAGGCTCGGTGCTTTCTTGTGTTCTGTATGGACACTGGTTGTACCTGTACCGTCTTTGGTGGTACGTTTCAGGCGTGGTGCCAGACTTTGTGTTCAGCATGTCGAGCAAATCAATAAAACATCAGTTACATGCATCTTAACAATGTCTTGTTGGTGTAGTTACACGATCACCAGAAGAAATAGTCCAGAAGAAAGTTTACTTATCCACATAGCTGACATTAACATATCTTTTTGTAGCAGAAACAACAGACTCGTTCATTCTGAGAAAATAGTTCTTTATTAAAGCCACCGGAATTGTGCACCAGTAAATGTCGCATTTACTGACTGCAGTTCTAAAGCAATCTAATTATACTACATCAAGTCTAGTGAAAATATTCCAATCAATACATTCACAACCATTCAGTGGGTGCACAACAGTTCTCCTTCGTTGACAGACTGGATGTGTAGAAGCTTGTGACAGCTGTTGGCCAACAAAAATATCAACAAAACCAGTATAATTATTTTAAAAACACAATTTGGCATCAAATTAAAATACACAACAGTTTTTGACAGACCTTACTATAGAAACTCCACCTTTGATGAGAGTGAAATAAAATGTTACTGGATCTATCATCTATGTATTCTATACAATTTCTGGTGACGACCTACAGCAGCAATGCTAACATACACAATGTTATATTGTTTTTTTAGATCAAGAAATTTCAAGAATTTTATTGACAAGATAATCAATGAAAATGTTATGCAATTAACTTAGAATTAATTAATACGCAGTCACAATCAGATGTCGTACAACTGAGCCGTGCTATCAGACTACAGAGCACCATTATTCGCATTTCTTCTTCCATCGTTGTTGATAAACAGATCGGACTCACCCGTGTACGACAACTACATTACTACAATAATAAATATATATTGAAACTTATGTATTGCTCAAAATTAACAAAAATAATTGTTATTCTGCATTGTGGGGTTTTGACCTATTATTTCAAGAATCCGAATGTATAAAGTAAACAGGTTTGTTTTGGACATAAACAATAGTTTTTTGAACTAGATGTTTTAGGACATTTGAAAATTCAGTGGTATCTTGTCATTACAATGTAAAATTGTATGTACAATCTTCCAAATGAAACTTGTCAAGTTGGTTTAACTAAACACATATATCCAGTACAAAAGTTGTGAATATTGTCAATAAAGATAGAAAATGCATAACATTTCAGAAAAAAAGTAGAATATAAAATGTTCAAGTTTGTACATCATTAACATTTGTGTAAATGTGTTATTCACTTTTGCGGAAACCATGAGATAAACTACCGAATTAGATACTTGGTAAAAAATCTGCAAAAAAGTATGTAGCCTGTCTTTGAATAACGTCATCCGCATGATTAGTGTCAGATGAATTGCATGAACCAAATCTTTTGAATGATTTTAACACGTGCACAATTAGTAAACTGACAATGTATACTAGATAAAATAGTCACACATTATGTGAGTGATTACCAAACAGAATTCAGATTGGCAAAATTAATTATACATCGCAATAAAAACTATGCAAGTGACCTCCACGGAACCTTCCTTCTCAAACAATGCTTACACAAACAACATAACGCAAGTGACATATGATGTATGTTGATGTACATTTGCAGCATGATACCTGCCAAATCAATCTCTCTGGCTGACAGGTCTCAGTTGAACAGTTGCCCAACATCACAAATAAATACAACTGGAGACAGAATTTCAAAAATGGTGGAATTGGCTGACGCTCAACATGTCCAGCATCCATTACAGACAGCTTGATGGACGTTGTTGCTAGGCAACAGGTCACATGATGGATATGTAAACTAAGGAAGGAGCTTTAGAAGAATGTCATTGGTTCAATGAATGACTGTTTCTGTACATTGTAACACTGTTTGTTTACAATGTACAGAAACAGTCATTCATTGAACCAATGACATTCTTCTAAAGCTCCTTCCTTAGTTTACATATCCATCATGTGACCTGTTGCCTAGCAGCCAATTCCACCATTTTTGAAATTCTGTCTCCAGTTGTATTTATTTGTGATGTTGGGCAACTGTTCAACTGAGACCTGTCAGCCAGAGAGATTGATTTGGCAGGTATCATGCTGCAAATGTACATCAACATACATCATATGTCACTTGCGTTATGTTGTTTGTGTAAGCATTGTTTGAGAAGGAAGGTTCCGTGGAGGTCACTTGCATAGTTTTTATTGCGATGTATAATTAATTTTGCCAATCTGAATTCTGTTTGGTAATCACTCACATAATGTGTGACTATTTTATCTAGTATACATTGTCAGTTTACTAATTGTGCACGTGTTAAAATCATTCAAAAGATTTGGTTCATGCAATTCATCTGACACTAATCATGCGGATGACGTTATTCAAAGACAGGCTACATACTTTTTTGCAGATTTTTTACCAAGTATCTAATTCGGTAGTTTATCTCATGGTTTCCGCAAAAGTGAATAACACATTTACACAAATGTTAATGATGTACAAACTTGAACATTTTATATTCTACTTTTTTTCTGAAATGTTATGCATTTTCTATCTTTATTGACAATATTCACAACTTTTGTACTGGATATATGTGTTTAGTTAAACCAACTTGACAAGTTTCATTTGGAAGATTGTACATACAATTTTACATTGTAATGACAAGATACCACTGAATTTTCAAATGTCCTAAAACATCTAGTTCAAAAAACTATTGTTTATGTCCAAAACAAACCTGTTTACTTTATACATTCGGATTCTTGAAATAATAGGTCAAAACCCCACAATGCAGAATAACAATTATTTTTGTTAATTTTGAGCAATACATAAGTTTCAATATATATTTATTATTGTAGTAATGTAGTTGTCGTACACGGGTGAGTCCGATCTGTTTATCAACAACGATGGAAGAAGAAATGCGAATAATGGTGCTCTGTAGTCTGATAGCACGGCTCAGTTGTACGACATCTGATTGTGACTGCGTATTAATTAATTCTAAGTTAATTGCATAACATTTTCATTGATTATCTTGTCAATAAAATTCTTGAAATTTCTTGATCTAAAAAAACAATATAACATTGTGTATGTTAGCATTGCTGCTGTAGGTCGTCACCAGAAATTGTATAGAATACATAGATATGATAGATCCAGTAACATTTTATTTCACTCTCATCAAAGGTGGAGTTTCTATAGTAAGGTCTGTCAAAAACTGTTGTGTATTTTAATTTGATGCCAAATTGTGTTTTTAAAATAATTATACTGGTTTTGTTGATATTTTTGTTGGCCAACAGCAGTGTCACAAGCTTCTACACATCCAGTCTGTAGACTTGATGTAGTATAATTAGATTGCTTTAGAACTGCAGTCAGTAAATGCCACATTTACTGGTGCACAATTCCGGTGGCTTTAATAAAGAACTATTTTCTCAGAATGAACGAGTCTGTTGTTTCTGCTACAAAAAGATATGTTAATGTCAGCTATGTGGATAAGTAAACTTTCTTCTGGACTATTTCTTCTGGTGATCGTGTAACTACACCAACAAGACATTGTTAAGATGCATGTAACTGATGTTTTATTGATTTGCTCGACATGCTGAACACAAAGTCTGGCACCACGCCTGAAACGTACCACCAAAGACGGTACAGGTACAACCAGTGTCCATACAGAACACAAGAAAGCACCGAGCCTTGAAGGCATGCAATGAACACACACAAGATGCAGTGCTAAAGAAACGTGTCAACAATACATCAGTTACATCATTACAACCAGCAGTTGCGTTGTTTCCTCACCACACTTCTAGACTTCCAACGACACAATTCCACCGACGCTGGCATTCAACAATATTCCAACAAAAAAATATTTGTCAAGGCTAGCTACAAAATGTGCTAGTCTGAGATTTAGCATCATGAACAAATCACCAACACTTTGTGTTACAAACTTAAATCTACAAACAATGTTGGAAATCTACAGAACTGTACGCTGGAAACAACGCAAACTATAGCAACTGTTTCCGTGGAAACTGCCTGGTGACTACAACGAACAGTGAAACAAAGTCAGCGTAGACAAAATGGACATCCAGCATGTTCTACTTTCACAAACCGATTATAAACGAGTAATGTGTTACTGCATGGTGCATAAATACATACAGAACCAACTAGAATTAATTATATTAGTCACATTTGAAAAGGCGAAATACTAAAACTAGGATTGATATGACTTGTCACGGAGCTTTCTTTGCTACCAAGAGGACATTTACGACGACCCTACCTCCTTGATCGAGGCATCATCAACTATATATTTAGCAGTGACTAATCATGTGAAACACATGCATTAAATTTGGCACATTCAGGCAGATCTTTGGATGCCATTAAGCTGCCGACTTTGCTTCACGGAACCATTGGCCGTCAACGGGCAGTCTCGAGGAAACGAGACGTAAGAATGATTAGACATGAAGACAACAGCAATGCGCAATGTGTGACTAATCAACTAGGTTAATTCAACAGGAGTCTTCGCATGGAAGCGGTCCAACTGTCTTGGAAGGAGTACAACAAACATTGGGAAATTAACAATCCTCAAATGATCACGCTTGGTAATCTTCACTAAGCTGAAATGCGTTCTGGCTACACGGGGAAAGCAGCAATAAATCACTGGGGTAGACTGACAACATATCTATGCATGTTTGTTTACCCCATGGTTATAAGGAATATCCAATGTTTCCAGGGCGAGTTTTATACAATGCCTGGATTACTGTACTTTATATAACCTGTCTGCCAGCTAGACCTGCTTCCATGCAAGTATACATACTTACCCTACTTAAAAAGCCTACAAGAATTGCGAATAAATGCAAAGTCGCGTTATCGTCGTCACTATTCGCAACAATGGTCACGACTACACTGGGAAGAAAATACGATTCCTTTTGCCAATTATCTTGGTCATATCTTTCCCAGAATTCATTACATCTGTGAAAATTGTTTCACCAAATCGCATACGTCAACGTAAGATTTCGAACAATCTGCAGAACTGGTGATTGAGCACTTCAACATTTTGCTAATGAATTCTGGGAAGTACTTGTGCAATTAAGCTGCACTGTATTATGTAATATTTTCCACAGTAACTTTCCAGTCGATTAACAGAATTACAATCTTCTCGAAATGCGTACCGGTAGAAATATTGACTTGAATTTGTAACTTTATCTGACGAAAATGCGTTCATTAACCCCGACTTATCTTCTTCGCTAGATTTCCAGTGACATTGCGATCATTGGCATGGCTACGTTAACACAAAATCAACGACTAAACGACGGCGCCAACACGAGGTGTGCGCATAAGAACAAGTGGCTAGTTAGTCAGTTATTAGTTGTTGTCTTCACATATGATCAAGCGACGTTGACGACGGCCAGACACTAGGGGGAAGCACTAGTTGCTTGCGACCGGGTCTGGCGCATTTGGTCACTGCCACTCCACAGTGCGTGCCAATCTCAGAGCTGGCCCGTTTCTCGCCTGTACCGCCAACTTCTGTCTTCACGTGGGGTCTGCCATAAAAAATCACACTTAATTTCAGTTCACAACTTCTCCACATCTGCCACCTTTCGTTTTAAGAAAATTTAAATAAACCCTTAAAGTCAGGGTGCCATTTCCAAGATTTATTTCTTTCATTTAATATTATGTTATTATGACTACAACATGCATGTTGAAGGTTTACTGCCTGACAATTTCTGTTTAGTTACTTTAAGTTTTAAAAAGTAACAAACATTGAGTAATTGTTTTCAAAACACCTTTACAAATTACTGCTTGGTCAATTTTGGGCAGAAGAGCTGGCACGCTCCCTTTAAACAATGGCTTTTATATATATACATTAGGGATGTAATCATAGGGTTGTAACTTGTTAACTACGCTTGCAATATGTATCATGACACAAGAGTCGTATGTATCACGATGCTATATAATATAATATTTGGTTTATCACAAGAATTAGCTCTTACTTTGGAGCATTATATTGGAAAAGTGCAACATTTCCAAGTATCCCTCCTGGGTCGGCCGTTACATTACTTTTGAGGGCAGGGAACTTTTAAAGCAGTCAGGGATCTGAGAAATGACATATTAAACAAACTGATTCTTCAAAATGGTACATCGTGGTGCATTTTGACAAGTTCATCTTTTACACTGACGATTGAAAAAATTTTGTGCCCGTCAGATAAATTACTGTGCTATTTTGATGTTTATAATGCAAAATATGTCATCCCAAGTGAATGTCAACAGACTGTGAACAATTGTTCTGTTGATATTTCCAAATGCTGTATCATGCATCGGTCTATATATTGATAAATAAAATAAAATTTATTTTAGCAAAAATGATGATTATCACGAGTGTATGATATCATTGGAAGCCTAATTAGCCTCGATCACCCAGGCTCAGTGTGGTGGCAGCAGTTTTAGGTCCTCACATTAGCCTGGGTGATTAATGCTCTGCCAATGTTGCCACCACGGTAGCCTTACCCCAGAATAGGTTAGAGATGCTGATTGGCTCTCAGGCCAACTATGAAATAAAATAAGGATATACTTTTATTAGAAAATACTACACTATTAAAAGTATTCAACACTACATTTATCTCCACAGAAACATAAATAGAA
>JAODUO010003915.1:0-16400 GCA_025642075.2 Ridgeia piscesae | reverse complement strand
TGGTGACAGACTTTCTAGATATATTGTTACTCATCTAATGACAGAATAATGTTCTAGTGCCAAATAATTTACAAAACACAATACTAATGGATACAGATTCTGATCAGCTTGCTAATCTACTCATTGTTTACCAATCCCAAATGTGACTTTAATAGTGACCTTGATGGTGAAAATGAGCATAGATGATTAAGCTCATGTGTGATACATCCTAGTTACAGTAATGCTTTCATTAATGAACTAGCCATTGTCAGTGCATTGTTTACAATTTCCTGGCTGTTCCATGTTTGTATCAGCTGAGCAACTGGCAACGTCACCAGTCAGTTGGTTGTTCTTACCAGCTCTTTATCATCCTGTGTCAGAGCTCTAAAATCACACTACTTCCAACATCATTTTGTTTTCCCATTTTAACTCCACTTCCTTTTTTATGATACAAAATATTATTGTGTTGGAAACAGTGTTTTTAAAGTATCATAAGATAACTGTTGGATGTATTCTGTAGGATATGCTCAGTTAAAATACGATGCAACTACAATAACAGCAACAATACACACACACAACACAACACACACACACACACACACACACACACACACACACACACACACACACCACACAAACACACACACCACACCACAACAACACAAAAACCACACAACAGAACCCACTACCACAACCACAATCACATGTAATTAAAACACAAACACCACAACACACACAGATGTAGACATAATCAGTTGTTTACATTATGTTGTTTTTTCTGGAATAATTTGATTGTGGTGATGTACAGATTCAGCTATGTGGTAAATTTCTAAATGTGGCTCCTCAATAGCACCTACCACTGTTTTAGAGGAGTCTTTGTAGTTACAGGCTATAAAGGTGTCTATGTGTTGCAGGATCTGTCAGTGTCAGTGTTGCAGGCTCAAACAATGTCACATATTGCAGGTTTAAAAGTGTCAGTGTTTTTCAGGCTGTCAAAATGTCAGTATGTTGCAATCTCTAACAGTGTCAGTGTGTTGCAAGCTGTCACAATGTCAGTGTGTTGCACGCATTAACATTTGTAAGTGTGTTGCAGGCTGTCACAATTCAGTGTGTTGCAAGCTCTAACAGTGTCAGCATGTTGCACGCATTAACATTTGGCAGTGGGTTGCAGGCTTAAACAGTGTCAAAGTGGTGCAAGTTCTAACAAGATGATAACTCTGACCTGTTGCCATGGTGATGTGGTCATGATGTTGGACCCTCTTCTATCAAGGCTTGCTATGCAAGGTTTGCTATGCCGACATATTGCCATGGTGATTAGCTATGTTTGCACACAATCCCATGGCAATCACAAAACTGGTATATGTATAAGAGATCCTCTTTTTTGGCTTACCTATAGATATGCCTCAATGATCTGGGACAATGTAAGTGATCTATTACTCGAGTACTAACCAAGTCAATGTTTAAATTGTTCCTAGTCCATCAGAATGATTCCTGAATAGTTCTGTTGATTATTTGCTCATCTCTTATGCTGGTGAGTAACGTTGAAGTCTGAATGCGTAATATATATATTTTCCCATTCTATTTTTGTGTAGTGGGCTTCATTCTACAACCGTTTTTTGAAATTAAAAATTCTTTACAATTTTACAGTACTGGTGGGGTCACCAGCTCCTAGGGTTTTTTCATTTACTATTTTATTCTTATGACTACAACATTGTTTAGTTATTATTAGCTAGACACAAAATAACATTTAAACATTCTCCCAACTCATTGACATATTATAAAGCAAAAACAGATTTCAAATAAAAATGTGTTTTGAAATTTGCCAAGGGATTGTGTGCAAACATAGTTTATCACTTTCCCAATATGTCGGCATAGCAAACCTTGCATAGCTTGCCATTCTGGAAGAGGGCACATCATGACCACTTCACCATGGCAACAGGTCAGACAAATCATCTTCTCAGAATGGTTCTTTGTCAGAGTTTAAGCTGCACATGCAAATGTTATGTGAACATGCTGATAGTGTAATAGAATTGAAAACACTGCTTCTACAGCTATAATTTAAATGTTGATTTTTTCAATTCAACTGGCCATGGTGAGATAGGTTTGAAACACTGAAAGTTTATTGTAACACATTGTGAGGAATTGGTTTTGAAATGTCACAGTTGACTTTCTGAAACCTGAATGGTTGTGAGACTGCTGATACTGCAAGAGAGAGATTGTTCACCTGCAACTGCTTGACACATGTTTATAGGATGTGCACAGTAACTTAAACTTCTTAAAACACGTTAAATTCATGTGAAATAGCGATATCTTGCAGTTTCTTAAACGTGTTATTCATGTAGGGCATTACCAGAATGGATGACATTGTACAGTTTTTTAATTTAACATTAAGTGAATTTGTAGAGTCTCGATGGCTAAGTAGGTTTTGTTGCCCATGTGGTGTTTTGTTGCTAATGTTGAACCATTGTGGAGTGTGGGTTGTATTGTTGTGGTTGTTTGTGTTGTGCTTAATTGTTGGTGGGTTATTTTTTTTGGTGGGTTTTTTTGGTGGGTTTTTTTTGGTGGGTTTTTGTTTGTGGGTTGTTTTGGTGGGTATTTTTTTTGTTGGGTGTTTTTTTGTTGTGTTTTTTTGTGAGTTTGTGTGTTTGTGGTGGTTCAGTTGTGGGTCTTTGAAAGTCTTAGTTTGTTTATTGTGTGCCTCAACCCTCATAATGCTGTAGTACATCATGCGTTTGTTATAACTGAGCATCCTACAGAATACATCCAACAGTTATCTTATGATACTTTAAAAACACTGTTTCCAACACAATAATATTTTGTATCATAAAAAAGGAAGTGGAGTTAAAATGGGAAAACAAAATGATGTTGGAAGTAGTGTGATTTTAGAGCTCTGACACAATGATAAAGAGCTGGTAAAACACAACTGACGGTGAACCAGTTGCTCAGTGAACAAACAGGAAAGCCAGAAATTGTAAACAATGCACTGACAATGGCTAGTTCATTAATGAAAGCATTACTGTAACTAGGATGTATCACACATGAGCTTAATCATCTATGCTCATTTTCACCATCAAGGTCACTATTAAAGTCACATTTGGGATTGGTAAACAATGAGTAGATTAGCAAGCTGATCAGAATCTGTATCCATTAGTATTGTGTTTTGTAAATTATTTGGCACTAGAACATTATTCTGTCATTAGATGAGTAACAATATATCTAGAAAGTCTGTCACCATAGCATCATTCTGTTATGCAATGTATAATGACATTGACATCTCTGTAGTTGCCACAGTACTTGCTGCCTGCCTGCCTGCCTGCCTGCCTGCCTGCCTGCCTGCCTGCCTGCCTGCCTGCCTGCCTGCCTGCCTGCCTGCCTGCCTGCCTGCCTGCCTGCCTGCCTGCCTGCCTGCCTGCCTGCCTGCCTGCCTGCCTGCCTGCCTGCCTGCCTGCCTGCATGCCTGCATGCCTGCATGCCTGCATGCCTGCATGCCAGACAGAGAGACAGACAGACAGACAGCAAGTGACTGTGGCAACTACAGAGATGTCAATGTCATTATACATTGCATAACAGAATGATGCTATGGTGACAGACTTTCTAGATATATTGTTACTCATCTAATGACAGAATAATGTTCTAGTGCCAAATAATTTACAAAACACAATACTAATGGATACAGATTCTGATCAGCTTGCTAATCTACTCATTGTTTACCAATCCCAAATGTGACTTTAATAGTGACCTTGATGGTGAAAATGAGCATAGATGATTAAGCTCATGTGTGATACATCCTAGTTACAGTAATGCTTTCATTAATGAACTAGCCATTGTCAGTGCATTGTTTACAATTTCCTGGCTGTTCCATGTTTGTATCAGCTGAGCAACTGGCAACGTCACCAGTCAGTTGGTTGTTCTTACCAGCTCTTTATCATCCTGTGTCAGAGCTCTAAAATCACACTACTTCCAACATCATTTTGTTTTCCCATTTTAACTCCACTTCCTTTTTTATGATACAAAAATATTATTGTGTTGGAAACAGTGTTTTTAAAGTATCATAAGATAACTGTTGGATGTATTCTGTAGGATATGCTCAGTTATTAACAAACGCATGCATGTACATACACATATGGAGGCATGCAGGCACACACATACACACACACACACACACACACACACACACACACACACACACACACACACACACACACACACACACACACACACACACACACACACACACACACACACACACACACACAACACACACAAGTAAATGCACACTCATGTACAGGAACACACAAACACACACACACACACAGATGTAGACATAATCAGTTGTTTACATTATGTTGTTTTTTCTGGAATAATTTGATTGTGGTGATGTACAGATTCAGCTATGTGGTAAATTTCAAAAAAAAAATTTTTTGTTTTAGAGGAGTCTTTGTAGTTACAGGCTATAAAGGTGTCTATGTGTTGCAGGATCTGTCAGTGTCAGTGTTGCAGGCTCAAACAATGTCACATATTGCAGGTTGTAAAAGTGTCAGTGTTTTTCAGGCTGTCAAAATGTCAGTATGTTGCAATCTCTAACAGTGTCAGTGTGTTGCAAGCTGTCACAATGTCAGTGTGTTGCACGCATTAACATTTGTAAGTGTGTTGCAGGCTGTCACAATGTCAGTGTGTTGCAAGCTCTAACAGTGTCAGCATGTTGCACGCATTAACATTTGGCAGTGGGTTGCAGGCTTAAACAGTGTCAAAGTGGTGCAAGTTCTAACAAGATGATAACTCTGACCTGTTGCCATGGTGATGTGGTCATGATGTTGGACCCTCTTCTATCAAGGCTTGCTATGCAAGGTTTGCTATGCCGACATATTGCCATGGTGATTAGCTATGTTTGCACACAATCCCATGGCAATCACAAAACTGGTATATGTATAAGAGATCCTCTTTTTTGGCTTACCTATAGATATGCCTCAATGATCTGGGACAATGTAAGTGATCTATTACTCGAGTACTAACCAAGTCAATGTTTAAATTGTTCCTAGTCCATCAGAATGATTCCTGAATAGTTCTGTTGATTATTTGCTCATCTCTTATGCTGGTGAGTAACGTTGAAGTCTGAATGCGTAATATATATATTTTCCCATTCTATTTTTGTGTAGTGGGCTTCATTCTACAACCGTTTTTTGAAATTAAAAATTCTTTACAATTTTACAGTACTGGTGGGGTCACCAGCTCCTAGGGTTTTTTCATTTACTATTTTATTCTTATGACTACAACATGTGTTTAGTTACTTTATTAAGCTCAGAACAAACAAAATAACAATTTGAAAGATTCTGCCTGCAACTCATTCAAATTATAAACAAACATCCAGTTTCAAAATAAAAATGGATTGGGAGTAATGCCAAGGCAAGCAGAGTTAACCACAATAGCCTTTGATGTTTAGCTTTCCCACAAAGTAGGTTCCCATTACAAATTACTGCTTGACCAATTCTGGGCAGAGGAGCTGGCATCCTCCCTTTAAGTAAGAAATATTCAAGTTACAAATGCATCTCTCACTAATGGTTCTGTTGTCAGAGAAATTTGTATGAGGTGTATACTTGTAAATGACTTATGTCACAGACCAGATAGTGTACATAGAATATGAAAACACTTGCTTCTACATATATAATTATGTAAATAGTTGTATTTTTTGCACTGTGTTCAACTGGCCATGGGATGAGATATGGTTTGAATAATACAACCAAAGTTATATTGCTAACAGCAGTTGTGAGGGACATTGGTTTTGAAAATGTCACAGATATGAGTCTTTCTGAAAGTTAATGGTTGTGGAGTACTGCTGATACTGGCAAGCAGAGAGATGTTGTTCTCACCATGCTGCTGCTTGACTCAAATGTCTTATAGGATGTGCACAGTTAACTTAAACATTTATTTAACATACAACTGTATAAACATTCATGTGAAATATGCGATAGTCTTGCAGTTTCTTAAACGTGTTACTTTGCATGTAGGAGCTATTTATCACAGAATGGATGACATTGTACAGTGTCTGTTTAATTTACACATTAAGTGAATTTGTAGAGTCTCGATGGCTAAGTAAGGTTTCACTGTTGCCCATGTGGTTATACATATGTTAGCTAATGTTGAAAACCAACTTGATGCGAGATCCAGTGGGTTGTCTATATTCTGGTGGGCTATGTTTATTCTAGTGGACTTAATCTGTTGGTGGGTTATTTTTATTCTGGTGGGCTATCTTTATGCTGGTGGGCTATATATATTTTGGTGGGTTATCTTAAGTTTAGTGGGCCATCTGTATTCTGGTGGGCTAATTTTATTTTGTTGGGCTGTTTTATTTAGTTGACATGTCTTTATTCTGCTGACCTCTCTGACAGTGTTGACATCCAAACCAGTGATATGTAGACCTTATGAAGACACTGAACTTTGTGCAGATGGTTCTAGAGATTGAATCCTATTTTAAAGTGGCCATTGTATTCATAAAGAAAAACAAATACTTTTAGTATTTCTCAATCATGCAATTACAACATCATGCATAATTTGTCACAACAATCACAGTACACAGCTTTTATTCCAAAAGAGCACCCTAACATACGTACCACGCACAAACACTAATAACACCTACACACAAACATCACACAACACACAAACATAGCAAACATCACATAACTACAGACTAACAACAAGACAACAAAACATCACATATAACACAACACATACAAGTATACATGCACATCAAACACATCAGACACAGTTTCATACACAACACAAAATTCACACACGTAGACATACACATTCAACACGAATACTTGCAATTACTGGTCTCGACTGCCAGCATCTTTCAGCTTGGAGACTATCGAAGCCATTATGAGGCAATTACTGTTACAGTTCTAATTACACTTACAATATTGATTGTTGAACTTACAGTTGTGAACTGTCTGTGCCAGTATTTCACGAAGATACTTACAGTCTTAATTTCATAATGAGAACTTGTTCATAGGTTCACTGTGCCATGATAGAAGGTGGTAATTGTTTTTACTCTTTGTTGGGAGACCCAAAGTAAGTTTGTATTTCTTTGGTGCAAATAGGATGATATGTGTTTTACAAAGAATTTTATCGAGTACGGCACATTTAGTAGCTTTGACAGTACATATGACAAATGTAAGTAAGTTGATAGAGTAGATTAAAGCCAATGTAAGTATGGCATGTGACAATAGAGTACAGCACAATGTAAGTACATCATGTGACAGTAGAGTATGGCACGGTGTAATTATAGCTTGTGACCTAGAGTATGGCACTATGTAAGTAGGGCATACGACAATTGAGTACCCAAGTAAGTATAGCAAGAGTAAGTGATACCTGCACAATGTACATAAGGCATATGACTTCAGAAAGGCAAATGCAAGTTGAATGTGACAGTAATCGTGACAATAGTACTTGTCACAGTGACTAATGAGACGTAGAATACAGGAAAATGTGACTACGTCATGTGATGGTAGAATGCAGCATAGTACAAGTTCACTATGTGATGACAACTTATTATGTTATTACTTTTCTCTGACTTTTCTTGTATACAATAGACATGTCTGACCTGAGTGTTGTTGTATGTAATCGCAGGTTTGTCCTATATGAATATAGTTGTATGTAATCGATAGTTCCATCCTAAGTTAGAGTTGTTGTGCATAAAGATAGTATTGGTGAGGCTGAGGTGTTTGACACAGGGGTGTAGACTAGGAGGAGTCTCAGAGAGTGCTTCCGTTCCTCCACTGAGAGTCGAAGAAACAGATGAACAGAGAACCCATGGTGAGCTGGCAACAGACTAGTCTCTGTCTCTGTCTGTCTCTCTCTGATGTTCTGGTCTGCCTGTGCTTTCGTCTGTCGTCTTTCTTTCTTCGCTCTCTATCTCTCTGTCTGTCTGTCTGTCTCTCTGTCTCTTCGCTTCTCGTCTTCCTCTCTCCTCTCTGCTCTCTCGTCTCTCTGTCTCTCTACAGTTCTCCCTTCTTCTGTCTCATTCATCCCTCCCTCTCTCTTCCTCATCCTCTCCCTTACCCTGTTCTTTTCAGTGTCCCTTTCCCTCATTGTGTCCCTCCTCCCTCCCTTCCTCTCACAACCGTTTCTGCCCTCAGTGAATAAAAGTGATGTCACACTGTCAGAAGCTGTTAACTGTGGCTGCTTCCAGCCAGTGCAGTGACAGTGTGACATGGTGTGACACAGTGTGACACGGTATGGTGTACTAAGTTGAATGATGAATCTTGTCTGTGTTTGTAGAATGTGTGAGTACTGGAGGATAACCCCAATGTTATGGTGCCCCACAAGAATTCGTTTCCCTGAACAAGAGAAACAAACAAGGTAAATAAGAATTGTCACATCTGGAGCTGGTCAGTCTCTTGACAGGGTTGACACCAACAGTGTGACCCTGATGAAGACACTACTTTGTGCATTTCTACATTGATCCTATTTTAAAGTGGCTATTGTATTCAAATACGTTTTGTATTATTCAATCAAGCAATGTCATAGTATTTCACATACATATACACGTACTTCTACAAGCACACTCCATACATATACCACACCGCAAACACACAAACACACACGATACATACACACATACACACAAACCCACTACACACACCACACACAAATTCACCGCAAAGAGAAATTTGTGTTTCTGTCTATGGATGTGTTATGGTAATGCAATGTTTAAGATGCACTCAGGCAAGCTTGAAAGATCTCAAATACTGTAAGGGAGTGATCAAACCAAATTTCACATACACATGTAATTATTAACCACACATGATGCATTGCTATAGGTACTGATTTGATACATGTAACATAATATCTGTGTAAACATTGTAAGAAAAAATTGGATCGTTTCGTTACAGATTTCATGTTTGCGGAGTCATTAATTTTATAGTTTGAGAAAAAAGTTTGTAAAGTACTTCATGACATACTTTGTTGTATCCTGACCAAACATACACAGAGTCAAAGGGTCAAGGTTTGTAAGTAAACTGATGAGATATTTTGTTGTTATCCACGTGTCTCATTCACCAGTCTTTTTGTTTCCTCTTTCTGTCCTAGTATTGCACTACTGGTCAATGCAGATCTTTCACCTTGGATATACGAACCATTTACAGCTAATCGGCGTTCTGTTTTTTAATCTGCATTTAATGTGTGCGTCAAGTGTGATTCTGCGACATCCACTCCTTTTCTGTAATGTAAGTACATTATGTGACAGTAGAGTACAGCACAATTGTTCGCCATGTAACAGTAGAGTATCACAATGTTTATACCTTGTGACCGTAGGTATGGCACTATGTAACTAGGGCATATGACATTCGAGTACGACACAGTGTAAGTCAGCACGCGTTAGTCGAATACGTTGTAAGGCATATAACATTCGAGAAAGGCTAATGTAATTATTCATTACAGTACTGGAGTTGGTCCAGTGTAGTACCCTGTGACAGTATCTAGTATATGGAAAATGTGACTACGTCATGTGATGATGAGTGCAGCACGTACAATTCATATGTGATGACAACTTATCTGTTATTACTTTTCTCTATTTTCTGTTGGGTCTACAGTATTTTTATATAACGACAGGTTTGTCCGATATCTTATAGTTTATGAATAGATATTCCATCCTATGTTAGACATTGTTGTACTTACAGATGGTGTGATGAAAGTGAGTGTGCTGTCGCTTCAGAGATGGCTATGCCAAAGCTAGGTGATTGGACAGTGGGTTGACTCAGAGGAGTCTCGGGGTATTTCATTCCTCCATGTGAGGCAAAAACAAGTGGTGCTCTTGACAGATGACCCATGTTGTCTGGAAAGACTAGTCTCTACTGTCTCCCTGTCTCTCTGCCTCTCTGTTTTTCTCTGCCTCACTGCCTGCCTCCTGCCTGCTCTCTGCCTGCGCTGCTGCGCCTGCTCCTTGCTTCTAGCCACTGCTCTGCTCGTGCACTTGCCTGCACTTGTCCTAGCCTGCTCTGCTTTCTTCTGCTCTGCCTGCTCTCTCCTTCTGCTTCCTGCTCTCCTCCATGCAATTACTGTCTGACTGCACTGCTTCTCATGCCTGATTGCACTATAGCAGCTAGTACTGACACTGACATCCTGACATGTTCTCATGACAGAGACAGCAGACAGACAGCAATGTGACATGTGGCAACTACATGAGTGTAATGTGCAATTACCATACATTGATAACGCCAGAACTAGCTACTGGTGACTAGACTTTCTAGAGTATATTGTTACTATTAATGAAGAATAATGTATCTAGTGCCATAATAATTTACATGAAACAAATTTAATGGATCGATTCTGATCAGCTGCTAATCTTACGTCATTTGTTAATACAATTTCCCAATGTGACTTTAATGTGATTGATGTGAAAATAGCTAGTGATTAGTCATTTATACACCTTTACAATAATCATTCATTAATGAACTAGCATTTCATGCATTGTTACAATTATCTTTTATACCATGTGTATACACTGATGCAATCATACGTACATGTCAGTAGTTCTACACAGCTCTTTATCATCCTTGCAACTCTAAAATCACACTATTCCAAATCCATTTTGTTTTCCCATTACTCCACTTCCTTTTTTATGATACAGAAATATATTGTGTTGAAACATGTTTAAAGTATATAGTATGTTGATGTATACTTAGGATAGCTAGATTACAAACGATGCGTCCGAGGGGCAACCATACACACAGCACAAACACATACCCTATACACAAAAACACACACATCTACATCAAAAACAAACATATAACATCAGGCAAAACACACAGATGTAGACATAATCAGTTGTTTACATTATGTTGTTTTTCGGAATAATTTGATTGTGGTATGTACAGATTAGCTATTGTAAATTTCAAATGTGGCTCCTCATAGCCTACCACTGTTTAGAGGATCTTTGTATTACAGGATAAAGTGTCTATTGTTCAGGATCGTATGTCAGTGTTGCACTCAAACAATGTCACATATTGCAGGTTTAAAAGTGCAGGTTTTCAGGTGTCAATGCAGATGTTGAACTCTAACAGTTAGTGTGTGCAAGCTGTCACATGTCAGTGTGTTCACCATACATTTGTAGTGTGCAGGCTTCACAATTCAGTGGTGCAACTCTAACAGTGTACTGTTGCACGCATTAACATTTGGCAGTGGGTTGAGGCTTAAACATGTAAAGTGGTGCAAGTTCTAACAGTGTAACTTGATGTTGCATGGTATGTGGTCATGATGTTGGACCCTCTTCTATCAAGCTTGTGCAGGTTTGTATCGATATTCCATATTACTATGTTTGCCACAATCCCATAATACAAAACTGGTATATGTAAAGAGATCCTCTTTTTTGGCTTACCTATAATATGCCTCAATATCTGACAATGTAATGATCATTACTCGTAGTCTAACCAAGTCAATGTTTAAATTGTTCCTAGTCCATCAGAATGATTCCTGAATAGTTCTGTTATTATTTCTCTATCTACTTTGCTGGTGAGTAACGTTAATCTGATGCTAATATATATATTCCCATTCTATTTTTTGTATGGGCTTCATTCTAACCGTTTTTTGAAATTAAAAATTCTTATACAATTTTACATACTGTGGGTCACCAGCTCCTAGGTTTTTTCATTTACTATTTTATTCTTTGACTACAACAGTGTTTAGTTACTTTATTAACTCAGTAACAAACAAAATCAACTTTAACATTCTGTGCACTCATTCAATTAAAACAAACATCTCAGTTTCAAAATAAAAATGGTTATACATGCCAAGTGTCAAGCAGAGTTAACCACAATAGCCTATTGATGGTTTAGCATTCCACAAAGTAGGTTCCCATTACAAATTGACTGCTTGCACCAATTCTGGGCAAGGACTGATCCTCCCTTTAAGTAAGAATATATTCAGTTACAACATTGCATCTCTCATAATGGTTCTGTTGTCATGGAAATTTGTATGAGTGTATCTTGTAATGACTTATGTACGACCAGATAGTGTACATAGAATATGAAAAACTTGCTTCTACATATATAATTATGTAAATATGTTGTATTTTTTGCACTGTGTTCAACTGAGCCAAATGGGATAGATATAGTTTGAATTAAACCAAAGTTATATTGCTAACAGCAGATTGTGGGCAGGTTTTCAAAATGTCACAAATATCTTTCTGAAGTAATGGTTGTAGCTGCTATATCAAGAAAATGTTGTTCAGCCATGCTGCGCTTACTCAAATGTTTATAGGATGTGCACAGTTAACTTAAACATTATTTACATACAACTGATAAACATTCATGTGAAAATGCGATAGTCTGCAGTTTCTTAACGTGTATACTTTGCATGTAGGAGTATTACACAGAATGGATGACATGTACAGTGTCTGTTTAATTTACACATTAAGGAATTTGTAGAGTCTCGATGGCTAAGTAAGGTTCACGTTGCCCATGTGGTTATACCATATGTTGGGAGCTATGGCTGAAAACAAGAGCGAAAAGTGGAGTGAGGATGGTGGCTATGTATGTATCAAGGTGACGTTAACGTGGTGGAGATTTAGAGAGAGGTGATCTTTAAGCTGGTGGGCATATATATGTTTGGTGGTGTATGATCTAAGTAGTGGGCATCTGTGAGAGAGAGGCAAATTTTATTTTGTGACATGTTTTGATAGGACAGTGTTTTATCTGCGTGAACGTGTACTGACAGAGTGTGGAGAGGATTACAGAGTTGTGTGAAGCAAAGATATGAAGATTACCTGAAGAAAGGATTGTGACCAATAAGTAACTGATGTAATCGACGTGATGGCACAGATTAATATTAACTTGGCTTAAACCATCTGTGACAACTTGTGAAACCAATCATATGACGAACCTAGATGCACAGTGCATAATATGTTCCCTTTACAAGGTTTTATCACGCAGTGTGGCATGATTTTATCTTTTTTGTATCTACAAGGTAAGTGCCATATAATTTTACAATTATGTTCAGTCAGTTTGTCTTTCTTCAAAGGGATGGATATTTTGTATAGCGCTTAAGCAAATCATAATATGATACTTGAGTTACTCTATGCTACATTTAAATAACAAATATCCATATAATTGAAACAATGATCATACATTCTTAAATCACCTCCACCTTTATTTTATATAAAACTGATCTATGTATAATTCTAACTTCACTACACCTGCCAACTCTTCTAGCTGTCCAGATCATTTGTTCTACACAGTGAATTATGACAGAAAGAGACTTTTGACATAAAAAATGAATGGGACTACTATGTAATAGGTACATATTGTGCAGACGTCACATGGTGCACACCCATGGTATCAAGCAGCTGCCACACATATTTTATACACTTGTCAAAATTTCAATTTTCTGAGTTAAGTCGCCAACATTTTTCTATGGTCACTTCAACACGTCTTCTTTCTGTGACATAAAATATACACTTGTAGGAACAGAGAGACGGGGAGCGAGAGAATGGAAGAGAAAGCAATGTAAGGAAGAGTGAGGGGAGAGAAATTGAAGCATAACCAGCATCAATAGACAAAAGGCATAAGTGTTTTTGTTAGATATTGCACAGAAAAACAAGTTTATTTGTCAAAAATTATTTTCACCTAGGTATCAGTATCATGGATGTTGGATTGTTAACCATTAATACATAAATACATAGCAAACTGTGAAATTTATTATCTCAGTCTATAGCAATAAACAATATAAAGATAAAATATGTCACACGCGATACATAAAACACTGGACATAGTTTATCACCTTAAATGTTGTTGCTACGATCTTGTCACATCAACTGCAGTAAGTAATGAATGACCTGTGACAGGTCATATTATCGAGGGTTGATATGGCATCACAATAAAGCAAACTTGAAGTATGCTTTGCAAAGTGTGGACCCACAACTTGTAACCACTCACAAACACTATGTCAGTAGACGGTTCAGCAGAATAAAGACATGTCAACTAAATAAAACAGCCCAACAAAATAAAATTAGCCCACCAGAATACAGATGGCCCACTAAACTTAAGATAACCCACCAAAATATATATAGCCCACCAGCATAAAGATAGCCCACCAGAATAAAAATAACCCACCAACAGATTAAGTCCACTAGAATAAACATAGCCCACCAGAATATAGACAACCCACTGGATCTCGCATCAAGTTGGTTTTCAACATTAGCTAACATATGTATAACCACATGGGCAACAGTGAAACCTTACTTAGCCATCGAGACTCTACAAATTCACTTAATGTGTAAATTAAACAGACACTGTACAATGTCATCCATTCTGTGATAAATAGCTCCTACATGCAAAGTAACACGTTTAAGAAACTGCAAGACTATCGCATATTTCACATGAATGTTTATACAGTTGTATGTTAAATAAATGTTTAAGTTAACTGTGCACATCCTATAAGACATTTGAGTCAAGCAGCAGCATGGTGAGAACAACATCTCTCTGCTTGCCAGTATCAGCAGTACTCCACAACCATTAACTTTCAGAAAGACTCATATCTGTGACATTTTCAAAACCAATGTCCCTCACAACTGCTGTTAGCAATATAACTTTGGTTGTATTATTCAAACCATATCTCATCCCATGGCCAGTTGAACACAGTGCAAAAAATACAACTATTTACATAATTATATATGTAGAAGCAAGTGTTTTCATATTCTATGTACACTATCTGGTCTGTGACATAAGTCATTTACAAGTATACACCTCATACAAATTTCTCTGACAACAGAACCATTATGAGAGATGCATTTGTAACTTGAATATTTCTTACTTAAAGGGAGGATGCCAGCTCCTCTGCCCAGAATTGGTCAAGCAGTAATTTGTAATGGGAACCTACTTTGTGGGAAAGCTAAACATCAAAGGCTATTGTGGTTAACTCTGCTTGCCTTGGCATTACTCCCAATCCATTTTTATTTTGAAACTGGATGTTTGTTTATAATTTGAATGAGTTGCAGGCAGAATCTTTCAATTGTTATTTTGTTTGTTCTGAGCTTAATAAAGTAACTAAACACATGTTGTAGTCATAAGAATAAAATAGTAAATGAAAAAACCCTAGGAGCTGGTGACCCCACCAGTACTGTAAAATTGTAAAGAATTTTTAATTTCAAAAAACGGTTGTAGAATGAAGCCCACTACACAAAAATAGAATGGGAAAATATATATATTACGCATTCAGACTTCAACGTTACTCACCAGCATAAGAGATGAGCAAATAATCAAGAACATTGAACTTGGTTAAGTTTACTCGAGTAATAGATCACTTACATTGTCCCAGATCATTGAGGCATATCTATAGGTAAGCCAAAAAAGAGGATCTCTTATACATATACCAGTTTTGTGATTGCCATGGGATTGTGTGCAAACATAGCTAATCACCATGGCAATATGTCGGCATAGCAAACCTTGCATAGCAAGCCTTGATAGAAGAGGGTCCAACATCATGACCACATCACCATGGCAACAGGTCAGAGTTATCATCTTGTTAGAACTTGCACCACTTTGACACTGTTTAAGCCTGCAACCCACTGCCAAATGTTAATGCGTGCAACATGCTGACACTGTTAGAGCTTGCAACACACTGACATTGTGACAGCCTGCAACACACTTACAAATGTTAATGCGTGCAACACACTGACATTGTGACAGCTTGCAACACACTGACACTGTTAGAGATTGCAACATACTGACATTTTGACAGCCTGAAAAACACTGACACTTTTACAACCTGCAATATGTGACATTGTTTGAGCCTGCAACACTGACACTGACAGATCCTGCAACACATAGACACCTTTATAGCCTGTAACTACAAAGACTCCTCTAAAACAGTGGTAGGTGCTATTGAGGAGCCACATTTAGAAATTTACCACATAGCTGAATCTGTACATCACCACAATCAAATTATTCCAGAAAAAACAACATAATGTAAACAACTGATTATGTCTACATCTATGTGATTTCATTGTGCAATATTATGTGTTGTAGTGATATATTTTGTAATAAATTAATATGTATATGATTAATCCTAAAATGTATGTGATGTAGTTGTGTTAATTATGTATATAATGTTGTATGTGTGTGTGGTGTTGATGATCATATTGTTATTACATGCATGCGTTTGTTAATAACTGAGCATATCCTAAGAATACATCCAACAGTTATCTTATGATACTTTAAAAACACTGTTTCCAACACAATAATATTTTGTATCATAAAAAAGGAAGTGGAGTTAAAATGGGAAAACAAAATGATGTTGGAAGTAGTGTGATTTTAGAGCTCTGACACAGGATGATAAAGAGCTGGTAAGAACAACCAACTGACTGGTGACGTTGCCAGTTGCTCAGCTGATCAACATACAGCCAGGAAATTGTAAACAATGCACTGACA
>JAODUO010003913.1:0-13092 GCA_025642075.2 Ridgeia piscesae | reverse complement strand
GTGTGAAGCAAATCAAGTTTATGAACAGGCAGCCAAAGATCTGTTACAGCGTTTATTGTTCTAATAATAGCTGATCATGATTTTCTCTACTTTCACTATAATTGCATGACAAAATAAATGGAAACTACATCACAGATGTCGACATAAGCACATGTACACAATCTTCCCATGAAGAAATTCAGCCATTTAAAACACATTGATCTTACATTGGACTTGGAAATGATCACTTAGAGAAATAAGCACTGTAATAAGTTACCATTGTTGTGCACATTAGCACTTCATTTGTGACAATTCACACAGCTAGTCTGGGCCTAATCAACATGATTATCTTCCCACTTGGGAAATGATGGGCTGAAGTCATTAGCGGGCCCTTGGGAATATCAATGTGGAATCAACCTAGAAGCAACTCCCAGGGGCAAGCATTTGATACAACCTCTGAGAAATTAATGACCAGTGATATGGCAACATGAAGGAGACTAAATGTATAAATGAATATGAATTGACTTAGTTTCACAAGACCCATATGGGCAACTTGGCACATCAAGCACATTCAGGAAGATAGGCATGCAGATCTGTAAACCCGTAGAAATAAATAACACATCATTGGATTGATATTAAATCTAAAATGTGTTTAGACTTCTATGTGCTTGCTTTTCATCAAAGGTGCAATTAGTGTAGATTTTATGTGGTAGGATGTCAAATAGTCCGTGATTCCTGGTCAAGTATGAAATGAAAATAAAGGCATGCTTACATTTTTTTAAAGCACATGTTTAGTATTTGTTTGCATACTATGTATATGTTTATTACCTTAATATTAATGAAATTGAGGTCATTGACTGATCATTGATGTTAGAAAAGACACTAGAATAACCATCATTCCTAGAAACTTACCTTTCTTTCAGTTTTCTGCGTATATTTTTGATATCAAAACATTATTATATAATACAGCACAATCAAAATATTGTTTCATATAATCTCTTTTTAAGCTTACCTTTCTCAAATGTTGCTTTTAGAAGTTTGCTTCTTTTTTAGCAATACATAAAAACCCAAAGAACAAATGATGTTTTTTTGCACTTTTTCGTTTCGTGGGATGGCCAGAATGCTTGGAAACCTCAAATGACATTTGCCCATGTTTAAAACTTGAGAACCATGCAATAACGTCGTGGTTATTTCTGAACTTATTACACACTTTGATGTGGTAGATTGTGTGTATTTTTCTTATAAAAAAGGACATTCTATTATTAGCATCAATGTGTTTTGCAATCAGCAGAACGTAACGAAAGCCTCTTTTTGGTGTTGCAGGTCTGCCCCTTGAGGAGCATCCACGGACAGGGTACGCGTGCGAGGGTAGTACCCTCACCATAGACTGTGCGCGGGACCGCCGGATCAAGATTCTGCGCGCAAACTACGGCCGCTTCAAGCGAGACGTGTGTAATGAGGGAGGCTCTACAGAACTCTGGGATATGCAGTGCATGTCAACACGATCACTCCGTATCGTCACCGCGCTGTAAGTGGACATGTTTAGTTGGTGTCCCACAGGTGGAGAATCATATTAAATGTTTTAATTTGTCTCTAGTTTCATATCTTCTCTGTTTATTGAACATTTTTATTACCGTTTATAAATGCGTTGTTCATGTAAATGTTTACGCCATGTTTTTTGCTGTATTGTTTCTGTCTAGTTTATTTATGTGATATCGTTATTTATGCGATTCTCTTACCTATTGGAATTAATTATCAGTTCTTATCTATTGTAATTTATTTGTATTAACAGTTGGAATTAATTGTCATTGTTTTAACCTATTAACTATTTTAATTAATTTATTATCACTTCTTCTTCAAAATTTAAATCCTTCCAGCCGCATATATCCAGATTTATAGGGTTAGATAAGTGTTACATTTGTTGTAATTATTATTGCTAGCATGCCAGAAACACTGTATTTTGCTATCTTTGTTAGTTAAGCTATGATCACTGGTGACTTGAGCAGTTTTCAAGTCGATGGTGTTTTTCATAATTTGCCTTCATAGTAAATTTATATTAAGTGTTCAGTAAAATTTTTATTTTTAGATAATTCATGTTTTCTGTACGTTACTCACTTCCAAGCAATAAATAGTACATTTGTTGCTGACTCAGTCAAAATTGGCCTCTAGGCTCTGGTTCAAAGCACTGTATCTAGGTTAAATGACACAAGTGGGTGGACAGTTTAGCTGCACACATATGTTGGTAATGTAGGTGCTTGTGCTGATAATGACAATGTTGATAATAAGTTACTTCCACACTACACCACCAGCAGTGAAAGTTGAAACTGTCATCAAATGTGTGTAAATGATATCGAGCCATTAGCCTGAATGCAGGCTAATTAGTGTATCATCACCACGATGACAGTGGCTATGGTCCTGGCTTGGGGCGCATGGAACCTATCAAAAAACCACTAGGAACAAAAGTCATTTCGCTGACATCTGCTGCCAATTTGCCAGTGCCTAGCTAGTGGAATACTGGCTGAAGTGGGCTTTTTACGGTTACCAGGAACCCTGGTTTTTAGCGAGAGACAGTCAGACAGTTGTAAGTGGTGTGCTTGTTGTGCCAGATGCCAGGGGGCAAGGGGTGGACATTCTGTTTAACCCTCTTACAGCTGCCGTAGGAAGTCTGTAATGGCGAGGACCAAAGCACACCCCTTGGTTGGACGTAGTTACTGCCAATGATGTTGTGTTCGTGTTGCCAGAGTTCTGTTTTCAGCATTTCCAACCAGGCTCTTGCAGCTTGTGTTATGTGTCGGTTCAGTCAGCTTTGACCTGTGACCTAATGTACTATGAATGTACATTGGTCAGTTGGTTCCTTGTGTTTCTTCTCTGCAAGTGAACTACTTGCTAATATTTGTTTGGAAAAATATATATCTTTTTAACTGTATAGTTTAGTTTAATTTGTTAAGGATTAAAGTATTGTTATTTTACTCATACATTACACAGTACATACAAGTTATGATGCACGCACGAGCCCTTCATATGAAATTAAAACACACATAGCCCTGCACATACACACACACATAATGACACACACACAACATGAGCACCGGCAGCATGAGCGATGCACACACGCAGTACAAACCCAAACAATCACAAACACCACAAAATACATAAAAAGACAAACACACATACACACACACACACACCACACACACACACACACACACACACACCACACACACACACACAACAACAAAACACACACACACACACACACACACACACACACACCACACACAACACACACACACACACACACAACACAACACACACACACACACACACACCCCACACACACAAACACCTATACTCTTTTAAATGAATGTTTGTTTCTGAGCAAAATCTATGTGATATAACACCTGTGTATGTACAATTGTGAGTAGTTATGCTGCAGTAGTTCATAATCCAGCAGGTGTATGTGAATGTGTCCATCCATTTGTACCATTCTGGTGTGTAGAGTACTATAGTGTGTTTTGTGCCTGAATCTCGTGAATCGTCCTGTTCTCGTCCAGATGTGATGGTAAGTCACGCTGCAGCATTCCCGCCTCAAACAGTCTATTCGGGGACACCTGCTCGACAACATTTAAATACGTCGAGGTCGAATACACCTGTGTGACAGGTAAGAGCCAGACCCCCCATCTGCTGCGTGCATGTTGCGGTCTGTACCCCACCCGCATCGCAATGACAATGACGTCAACATTAACACAGCATGTCTGCGCATGTTGACAGTTGATAGCGCTTCACATTAATGACACTTTGTTTCAGCCGTCTACATTTCTGTCGTTTCTTTCTCCCATTGTCAGAGTTTTTCATTAATTTATATAACATGAAACACAAGGTTAATGGAAGCATTATTTTTAGCAGTTGATCGCCATTACTTTTTTTACAATAAAAAGATACTTTTTAAGTATTTATGTTAAGGATAAGGCTTCTGGATGCTTTTACACTTTCAGCCGAAGTCCTGCCAATTTTTGCTGCCTCTCTAACTACATTACGTTAGTGACTGACACTTACTCAAAGTGCTTTTAGGTACTTGAAAATAGTTTTGGAATAAAAAACCTACTGGTATATCGTATGTTTACTGGTGCATTGTTTCTAAACATTGTTGCTTTTACTGGGAATATTTAAAGAACGCTTCCATTGACCTATGGCCCGGATGTTTATCACTTAATCCAGTTGTATGTTTAGCACGCAAAAACATTGTTTTGTGCGACATGGGAGAGAGAAAGACACCTTTCAGGAGACGGAAACATGCAAGGAGAGTCATTAATGTTTTTGATTGCTGTACTAATGAACTCTTGAGTGTATCATAGAACTAGAAGTGTCTGTGAATGCACCAGTGACCCCTGAGAATTCTCTGTCTCTCGCCAAATGTGGTTCTTGTTTCTCCTTTGCAATTTGTGGTAACAGTGTCGGGAAAGGTTTCAAAGATTTGCACAAATTACAAAACGGTACTATTCTTTCCTATTTACTAAAATGTGGCAGAAATGTTTTGACATGTGACCTGTCACTCGCAGGTTTAGAAAATTTTATTGCAAGCTAGGGACTAGAGAAAATCAAAGTGAAAAGTCTAAAACTGAGTCTTCAGTCTGCAATCATTGCAGAATTGGGAAAACCCAAAAAAAAAGGAAAATCAGGTTTGGGTGAAGTTTTCTGCATTTTCAGGATGCTCGTCTTGAAGCTGTGAAAACCTGTGTTCCGCCCTGTGGAACCGATGCATGTCATGTGACCCCCCACTGACTTGTCACCCCGGTGATCTATTAACCCCAAGATGTTCCCACTACTAACGAACATTGCTGATCATGCATGCTTTCGTTGCTTGCCCTAGATGTGAAGGCAAGGTCGCATGTAAGGTGCAGGCGTCCAATCGGATGTTTGGAGACCCATGTCACATGAATCCCAAATACCTCGAAGTGCAATACCTTTGTGAATCAGGTAATCCTTTGTTCATATAAGCTGAGTAGTGTTTATTATTCATATGTGAGCCAGGTAATGGGTATATGTGTGAACGAGGTAATCCTTTGTTTATGTGAGCAACCCATTATTCCTTTGGGAAAAAAAGGGGGGAAAATTACCAATTTTTTGCCAAATAAAAGGGAACAAAATTGCAAAAAATAAAAAATTTGGCGGGAAATTTTACATAAAAAAATTTATTCAAAAAATTTTATTTGGGTTAACTTGGGAAAAACCAAACAACGGAGAAATTTAAACCGGAAATAGAAACAACTTTGGCATTGTTTCCCCTTTTGGCTTGGATTTTTTGTAACTTCCAGCTTTAATTTTTAAAAACGCCGAAATAAACGCCAAAAATTTACGGGTTTCATTTTCGGAAAATTTTTCCCTTTTTTCGGACTTTTTCAAGTTTAATGGCGATACATTGGTGAGAAAGAGCCCCATCTAAAACATCTGTGGAGGTCAGTTTTTTGTCCGTTAGAAGCAAGACAGTGTTTGCATATCACCTGGTGGAAAGTATCAATTTACTGGTCTGGTGATAAACCCCTTTCTGTGTTTTGCCGGCCGTCTGCAGTCAAGGTGATTTACACACACTTGAAGTGCTGTTTTTCGCACCCACGTAGTGTTTTCCGTCTGTGTATCGTATGTGGAGTGGGAGGCGATGAGCTCGTCATAAATACAAACTGGGATGGGAGTGGCTGCATTCAGTTTGTAGCAGCCAATAAATCAGAATCATTGTACGATATACGAGCACTTGATATACAGCGAGAGCCGTTCTAGGTAATCTGTAAAACTTCTCTTTCTATCGGAATACACTGAACTGTAACCAGGGCAGTCGTAAATGTCTGAAGAGGCCGGAAAAAAGGAAAAGTTTTCAAAAAAAATGGGGGAAATCCCCAAAAGGTGCACCTTTGGGGTTTCCCCTCAATTTTTTTGAAGCTTTTCCTTTTTTTTGGGGGCCTCTTCAAAAAATTTAAAACGATCCCCTTTGGTTACCTTTATAAAAAATACACAAAAAACAGAATTTGAAAAATTTTTCAAAAAAATAAATTTGAAAAAATTCTTTTCCAATTTTTGATTCATTTATTGGCTGCTACAAACTGAATGCAGCCACTCCCATCCCAGTTTGTATTTATGACGAGCTCATCGCCTCCCACTCCACATACGATACACAGACGGAAAACACTACGTGGGTGCGAAAAACAGCACTTCAAGTGTGTGTAAATCACCTTGACTGCAGACGGCCGGCAAAACACAGAAAGGGGTTTATCACCAGACCAGTAAATTGATACTTTCCACCAGGTGATATGCAAACACTGTCTTGCTTCTAACGGACAAAAAACTGACCTCCACAGATGTTTTAGATGGGGCTCTTTCTCACCAATGTATCGCCATTAAACTGCTGTTTTCAACTGATGCCGAAAAATGTGAATAAAGTACTCACATGAAGAATGTAACGTGTTGGCTGATATGTTGTGTGTACAGTTTCATTAGTCAGGCTTGTTGATAAAAACTTCAAATGCTGGTCATTAGCACTTACAAAACCATCCAGATGCTTTATAAAGCGCAGCAATGTACCGTAACAGTGTGTTAGCTATGATCCAAAGTGTGTTAAGATAATCTGCAGTGTGTTAGGTTGATTCGCAATGTTAATTCAAATAAAAATGTGTTTGTGAATACAGGATTACCTGGTTTATGTAAATGTCCTGATAACCAAGTTTATGTTTACCTTGTTCACTAGAAAAACTAATTATCTAGTTCATGTGAATAAATATTTACCCAACACGGACAAATAATAGGATCATTTAGTTTGCACGATTAAAACACATTACAACTGATTCAACGGAATAATGGGTTGCTCACATAAACAAAGGATTACCTCGTTCACACATATACCCATTACCTGGCTCACATATGAATAATAAACACTACTCAGCTTATATGAACAAAGGATTACCTGATTCACAAAGGTATTGCACTTCGAGGTATTTGGGATTCATGTGACATGGGTCTCCAAACATCCGATTGGACGCCTGCACCTTACATGCGACCTTGCCTTCACATCTAGGGCAAGCAACGAAAGCATGCATGATCAGCAATGTTCGTTAGTAGTGGGAACATCTTGGGGTTAATAGATCACCGGGGTGACAAGTCAGTGGGGGTCACATGACATGCATCGGTTCCACAGGGCGGAACACAGGTTTTCACAGCTTCAAGACGAGCATCCTGAAAATGCAGAAAACTTCACCCAAACCTGATTCTGGGTCCTCCTTTGTTTGTGTGGTACTTCTGTTCAAATATAAACAGTTTTTCCAAATAGAGCCGGTCAATTCTGCAATGATTGCAGACTGAAGACTCAGTTTTAGACTTTTCACTTTGATTTTCTCTAGTCCCTAGCTTGCAATAAAATTTTCTAAACCTGCGAGTGACAGGTCACATGTCAAAACATTTCTGCCACATTTTAGTAAATAGGAAAGAATAGTACCGTTTTGTAATTTGTGCAAATCTTTGAAACCTTTCCCGACACTGTTACCACAAATTGCAAAGGAGAAACAAGAACCACATTTGGCGAGAGACAGAGAATTCTACAGGGGTCACTGGTGCATTCACAGACACTTCTAGTTCTATGATACACTCAAGAGTTCATTAGTACAGCAATCAAAAACATTAATGACTCTCCTTGCATGTTTCCGTCTCCTGAAAGGTGTCTTTCTCTCTCCCATGTCGCACAAAACAATGTTTTTGCGTGCTAAACATACAACTGGATTAAGTGATAAACATCCGGGCCATAGGTCAATGGAAGCGTTCTTTAAATATTCCCAGTAAAAGCAACAATGTTTAGAAACAATGCACCAGTAAACATACGATATACCAGTAGGTTTTTTATTCCAAAACTATTTTCAAGTACCTAAAAGCACTTTGAGTAAGTGTCAGTCACTAACGTAATGTAGTTAGAGAGGCAGCAAAAATTGGCAGGACTTCGGCTGAAAGTGTAAAAGCATCCAGAAGCCTTATCCTTAACATAAATACTTAAAAAGTATCTTTTTATTGTAAAAAAAGTAATGGCGATCAACTGCTAAAAATAATGCTTCCATTAACCTTGTGTTTCATGTTATATAAATTAATGAAAAACTCTGACAATGGGAGAAAGAAACGACAGAAATGTAGACGGCTGAAACAAAGTGTCATTAATGTGAAGCGCTATCAACTGTCAACATGCGCAGACATGCTGTGTTAATGTTGCGTCATTGCATTGCGATGCGGGTGGGGTACAGACCGCAACATGCACGCAGCAGATGGGGGGTCTGGCTCTTACCTGTCACACAGGTGTATTCGACCTCGACGTATTTAAATGTTGTCGAGCAGGTGTCCCCGAATAGACTGTTTGAGGCGGGAATGCTGCAGCGTGACTTACCATCACATCTGGACGAGAACAGGACGATTCACGAGATTCAGGCACAAAACACACTATAGTACTCTACACACCAGAATGGTACAAATGGATGGACACATTCACATACACCTGCTGGATTATGAACTACTGCAGCATAACTACTCACAATTGTAGCACCTACACAGGTGGCTTATATCACATAGACACTGTTTGCTCAGAAAACAAACATTCACTTTACAACAGACAGTGTGCATGTGCGTGTGTGTGTGTGTGTGTGTGTGTGTGTGTGTGTGTGTGTGTGTGTGTGTGTGTGTGTGTGTGTGTGTGTGTGTGTGTGTGTGTGTGTGTGTGTGTGTGTGTGTGTGTGTGTGTGTGTGTGTGTGTGTGTGTGTGTGTGTGTGTGTGTGTGTGTGTGTGTGTGTGTGTGTGTGTGTGTGTGTGTTTTTTATGTGAATGTTTGTTTGTCTGTGTTTATGTGATTGTTTGTGTAGATGTGTTTGTGTGTATGTGTTTGTGTGTGTGTACGTGCGTGTGTGCATGCGTGCGTGCATGCGTGCGTGCGTGCGTGCATGTGTGTGTGTGTGTGTTTTGTGTGTGTGTATGTGTGTGTGTATGTGCATGCATGTGTGTTTGAATTTGCATATGAATGGACTCGTGCGTGCATTCATACACACTTGTAATGTACTGTGTAATGTATGAGTAAAATAACACATACTTTAATCCTTAACAAATTAAACTAAACATATAACAGTTAAAAAGATATATATATATTTCCAAACAAATATTAGCAAGTAGTTCACTTGTAGAGAAGAAACACAGGGAACCAACTGACCAATGTACATTCATAGTACATTAGGTCACAGGTCAAAGCTGACTGAACCGACACATAACACAAGCTGCAAGAGCCTGGTTGGAAATGCTGAAAACAGAACTCTGGCAACACGAACACAACATCATTGGCAGTAACTACGTCCAACCATTTGATGACAGTTTCAACTTTCACTGCTGGTGGTGTAGTGTGGAAGTAACTTATTATCAACATTGTCATTATCACACAAGCACCTACATTACCAACATATGTGTGCAGCTAAACTGTCCACCCACTTGTGTCATTTAACCTAGATACAGTGCTTTGAACCAGAGCCTAGAGGCCAATTTTGACTGAGTCAGCAACAAATGTACTATTTATTGCTTGGAAGTGAGTAACGTACAGAAAACATGAATTATCTAAAAATAAATTCTACTGAACACTTAATATAAATTTACTATGAAGGCAAATTATGAAAAACACCATCGACTTGAAAACGCTCAAGTCACCAGTGATCATAGCTTAACTAACAAAGATAGCAAAATACAGTGTTTCTGGCATGCTAGCAATAATAATTACAACAAATGTAACACTTATTAACCCTATAAATCTGGATATATGCGGCTGGAAGGATTTAAATTTTGAAGAAGAAGTGATAATAAATTAATTAAAATAGTTAATAGGTTAAAACAATGACAATTAATTCCAACTGTTAATACAAATAAATTACAATAGATAAGAACTGATAATTAATTCCAATAGGTAAGAGAATCGCATAAATAACGATATCACATAAATAAACTAGACAGAAACAATACAGCAAAAAACATGGCGTAAACATTTACATGAACAACGCATTTATAAACGGTAATAAAAATGTTCAATAAACAGAGAAGATATAAACTAGAGACAAATTAAAACATTTAATATGATTCCTCCACCTGTGGGACACCAACTAAACATGTCCACTTACAGCGCGGTGACGATACGGAGTGATCGTGTTGACATGCACTGCATATCCCAGAGTTCTGTAGAGCCTCCCTCATTACACACGTCTCGCTTGAAGCGGCCGTAGTTTGCCAGACTACCGGCCCCGACATTCCTTTGGGGGACACCCCCACCACCCCCAACCCCAACAACCCAACACCAAAACACCACCCAAAAGCAAAACACACGACAAAAAACCCCCCAAAAAAAAACACACAACACCACACACAAAAATTCATTGAAATAAGGTTTTCTGGCCAAAAAGTTATGAAAAGCCATGTGTAGGTGTCAATTTGGAAATTACTCAAGAAATAAAAAGTGCAAAAAATCATTTTTTTGGTTTTTGTATGAAAAAAACAAATTTTCCCAAATTTTGAAATTTGTCTAGATTAGGGAAAATATTTGATTTGCTGTAAAATTTTGGGAATTCAAAAATTTTATAGCAAAAAAATAAGTTTCAGGAAGGAACCCCTCTCTCTGCATGATGCGTCTGTAAAAATGAATACATGGCAAATAAACAACACTGGTTTAAAAAAATTAACCCTTCCATTATCATTTTTTACCGTACCTTTTTCTTCCCCCCTTTTTAAAATTTTTAATTAATTTATAAACAGAAACACAAGGTTAATGAACAATTTTTAGATTTAATCCATTCTTTTTCAATAAAAGTATTTTTAAGTTTTAGTTGGATAAGGTTCGGGATGCTTTTCCATTTTAGCCAAGTCTCCCAAATTTTTGGGGGTCCTTTAAACTACTTTAAATTTATATACACTTACTCTTCTTTGCTCCCTTATAATTTTAATTGTATAATGTTGCCCTGGGTTGTTTTGGGTTAAAATTGTTTCCGGGGTAAGCCCCATATTCCCAGGGAAGTAATCATGTTTTGCCCCTTGATTGTCAAAATGGGGAAGGAAAAACCTGGAACACATGCAAATCTTAATGTTTTATTCCGTACAATAAAATCTAGTTTTTAAAAAGGGCTGAATTTCTTAATGAAGTGTGTAAATTCTTGTCCTGGGAAATGTGGTTCTTTTTTTTTTGGAAAAATTTTGGGGCCCCCCCCGGGGGAAATTGTGGTATTACCCGCAGGTTTTTTTAAGGCCACCAGGTTTGTTATTCTTGATTGGGTCCCTAATATAAATTCCTTTTTTAAAGAAAATAAAAAACCTCACATTTTAAAATTTTGGGGGAACCGTTTTATTTAAAAAGCAGTCATTAGGTTTCCAAGCATTCTGGCCATCCCACATTGATCGGAAAAAAAAGTGCAAAAAAACATAATTTGTTCTTTGGGTTTTTATGTATTGCTAAAAAAGAAGCAAACTTCTAAAAGCAACATTTGAGAAAGGTAAGCTTAAAAAGAGATTATATGAAACAATATTTTGATTGTGCTGTATTATATAATAATGTTTTGATATCAAAAATATACGCAGAAAACTGAAAGAAAGGTAAGTTTCTAGGAATGATGGTTATTCTAGTGTCTTTTCTAACATCAATGATCAGTCAATGACCTCAATTTCATTAATATTAAGGTAATAAACATATACATAGTATGCAAACAAATACTAAACATGTGCTTTAAAAAAATGTAAGCATGCCTTTATTTTCATTTCATACTTGACCAGGAATCACGGACTATTTGACATCCTACCACATAAAATCTACACTAATTGCACCTTTGATGAAAAGCATAGCACATAGAATGTCTAAACACATTTTAGATTTAATATCAATCCAATGATAGTAGTTATTTATTTCTACAGTTTTGTTGACAGATCTGCATGCCTATCTTCCTGAATGTGCTTGATGTGCCAAGTTGCCCATATGGGTCTTGTGAAACTAAGTCAATTCATATTCATTTATACATTTAGTCTCCTTCATGTTGCCATATCACTGGTCATTAATTTCTCAGAGGTTGTATCAAATGCTTGCCCCTGGGAGTGCCGTGATTCCTGTTTCCCAAAGGGTCTTGTTTCCCTTTAAATTTTGGGGTAACATTTTGGGAAAGGCCCAAATTTTTCCCAATTCAAAAGGAATTCTTTTTTTACAAAAGGGGGAAAATTTTTACAGTGCCTTTTCCCCCAAGGTTTAATTTAATTGAAGCAAGGGTTTAAAGAAATAATCAGTAAAATTGAGTCTTAGTCGCAATCTTGAGAATTTCCCTTTTTTTTGGAAAACTTTTATATTGAAAGAAGAAACAAACAAGAAAGAATCATTTGGGTGAAGTTTTTGCTTTCTGTTCTCTTAAATTTAAAAAACCCCTGTTTGGGCTTAAAAAGGGCTCCTTAACCATTAACCGTATCAATGACAAATTAAAAAAACTACAAAACAACCACAGTGCTCTTTTAAAAAAATTGTAGGAAATCCATGTCTCTTTTCAACGGTTTTTTTAGAATTAATAATAATCCTGGTAATATTTGTGAAAGGTAATTTTGTTCTTTGTGATGGTTTATACCAAGTCCCTAAAAATATGTTGAACGAGGAATTTTTGTTTTTAAACAACCCAATTCCGTGAAAGTTTATTTTTTTTTTAAATCTCCCTTGTCCTATATTTGGGGTTGGGTAATTTCCCCCGGTTTAAATTGTTTTTTAGGCCGGAAAACTCTTTTATAAACCCTTTCAAAAACCAAACCTTTTTCCCCAAAAACCCTTTTTTTGATTAACAGCAATCAAAAAAACCCTTTAAATTTTTTTCCCCCACAAAGAAACCACACTGTTGGGGAATTTGCTGGCATAAAGCACTATGGTTTGAATTCCCAATCCCAAGAAATTTTTTATAACAAGTGATAAGGAAATTTACCCCTATAAAAACACTTTTTTAGGAACTTTTTAATTTTTATATTAAAAAATTTAATATAATTTAAACCATAAACTTTTAAAAAATGTTTTTTGAACAAAGTTTTGAAAAACCACTTGGAAATAATTTTGGTGT
>JAODUO010003912.1:0-16078 GCA_025642075.2 Ridgeia piscesae | reverse complement strand
CCGGGCTAACTTCACCGCACTGATGTCAATATTGGCATGTTATGTTTAAATCAAAATATGCTAACATGTATGGGCACTAAATACTTGCATATATCACGGTCCCGGTTAAGGTTAGGATTAGGGTATGGTTAGTAAGTTATGGTTAGTAGGGTTAGTGTTAGTAATAATCCCAACCAGAAATATCGCCAAATTTATGCCCCAAATTTATTTTTTAAAGATGAAACATCACGCAAATCTTGAACCCCATTAAATTCAAAGGAAAGCACTCACAAAGTAAATACAACTTCGTTCAAAACGGTTGGATCCGACATGGACTCATGTTACCTTCTGAAATATTTATTGCTTGTGATCTTTGGGAAGTGTCTGTCATCCTTTAAAATTTTTTCGAGAGAAAACTGTGAAAATTTTCCCCTTGATGATCACTATATGAATCGCGTAGTGCATGTGCAAGTGTTCCTGTAGCACAGAACGTTCTTGAAAAAAAAAAAAATTCAAAAATGTTTTTTAATAAGGCTACCGAAATAAACACAAAATCTACGTCCACCTGAAAACAAAACCGCCCTTTTTATGGTCCCCAATTATGTGCCAAAAAACCGCCCAAATTTACTTTAAAAACGCATAACCCGGTTCATTGAAAAAAACCGTTTTTAATATGTTAAACATAAAACCCCGGGGCCCCCGGCAGCGTAGACATAAAACAGGAGTCAATTGGAAAATCCAGCAATGAGCACCCAAATTTTTCTTTTGGAGCGACTAAAATTTCCCCTTATTTTAAGATATCTGAAGAGAAAAAGTTTAAACAAAAAGGAAGAAAAAACCGCCTTTGTCCCCAAAAAATAACCCCGGGGAACGGAAAAATTGTTTTAATTTTGGGGAGTTTTTTGTTTTTCCATAAAAGGAGAAAATTATGAAAACGGGTTGCTTGAAAAAAGAATCACGCCAAAAACCCGGATGAAATTTTAGCCATAAACATCAACTATTTGCGCTATACGAATATTTGCATTCGGCCTAAAAGACACCCAGATGCTTATTTGACAACTATTTTGTGTAAGGCATCTGAACACCAAGTGATGCACGTGTTGAAACCACCAAAAGGAAACTTATGCTTGCCAGAAATACAAACAGTATGTTTCAGATGACGTATACATATTGTGAGGAACTGGTGCTAATAACCGTGCCACGCATTAATAGACCTGCGAGTACAACACACGTCGTTCAGTTCAGTGTGTTTCGTTCTCACGGCCAACTGTTCTTTAAGTGATGAATAATTGTTCTACGAGAAAACTAAGCTTTTTCGGAATTCCAGGCAACGCCTTGGAAAATAACCGAGACTTTTTCTTTCCGTAGATGACTTCTAGTACCGTCCGTGGCACATACATATAACAACAGCTCTGCAAAAATTCTTATTGTTAAATGACCTATAAGTAAACAAAACATAATTAATGTGTTGACGCAGACGTTCAAACGCTATGTTATCTGCTGTTTAAAAAAACGAAAACAAATTGATGTAGTTTGACCGAACATTTACATGGTTTTTTGGGTTTAATTGGCGTTCTACAAAACATTTACGACAAGCTTAGGCTTAAGCCAGCACGGATTTTCCAAAAAAATTGGGGCCCTTTAAAAGGACCTACCTTGACCTTTTATTTTAGTGCTGCTGGAAATGGCTGACCTTATATAATTGATTTTTGAATTAGAAACGTGAATGTCCAAAACGAGTTCCACGGTATGTTCAAAGAGCATTTCAATGCAGTAATAGATTGAGCTTTGGTGAAAGTGACGAAGAAAGCAATGGTGAACGTGAAGACGACGATGAGAGGGAATTTGCAAGTAGATATTTATGAAAGGGATTAATACTTGAGACAATAGGAAGACAGCGAGAAGCGACGAGTGGACGAGAGCTAGAAAAACAGAGGGAAGAGATCAATGGAGGGAATGATAGGAAAAACGAATAGAAGAAAGATAGGATGAAGAATAGCACTGGCAAAAGATAGAATGAGACAACGAAGGTGGCAATAAGAAAACTAGAAAGAGGGAAAATGATAGGAAGAAGGCGAGGAAGGAGTGGCAGGAACGAAAGGCCGAGAGGAAGAACGAGGTGCAAAACGAAAAGCAGGAGAGAAACGAAAGATGGAGGAGAAGGAGGAATGATGAAAAGAGTAGAAGAAGAAACGGAGGGAAGAGAAGATGGCAAGTTTGGACGAAAGGGAGGAAGAAAGAATGGAAGGAAAGTATTGATGAGAGGAAGAAGTACAGGATAATGAGAAGAAGAATGAGAGGAAAAATTAAATAAAGAACGAGAAGAAGGAGAAAACGAAGGAGAGGAAGGATATGAAAAACAAGACGAAGATTGAGAAAACGAAATGGAGTTAGTACAAGAGAATGAATGCAAAGAAGCAGGAGAGGAAGGACAGAAACAAGAATTTAAGTAAATATAGGAAGGCGACAATGAACAAGTGGAAGAATTGGAAAGAGCATACGAAAGAGAGGAAGAACGAGAGGAAGAATGAGAATAAGAGAAGAAGAGGGAAATGGAGAAGGTGAGAAGGAATGAAGATAATTACATAGAGGAGGAAGGATCAACAAGTTAAGGATAATTTGATTCCTTCAACGGCATTTAAACAAATACAGCTTTTGTGAGAAATTTAGTAAGCTCACATAAACATGAAACCTGACATATATAACAGTTCTCATAGTGTGAACTATGCAATACAACTTCAGACATAACGTCAGCAAAACATACTTTTAGCGAAAAGGAGACAACAAAACTGCTGTTGGATGGGACACCCATAGTAAGACCAAATTGACTGAACATGTGGAAGAATGATACGATGAAAGAGAGAGAATAATAAGAAATAAAACGAGAGAATAGTCGTCAGTAAAAAAAACAGGAAGAAGGAGTTGAAAAGTGAGACGAAAATGTAAGTAGGGCGAGAAGGAAAGAGATGTAGAAAGATAGCACGAACAAGAGGAGGATTGTGAAGATGGGGAAGGAGAGGAAGAACGAAGCATGACAGGAAGAAGGAATGGCAGGAGTGGATGAACAAGAGGAAGGATTGGGAAATAAGACCACGACGAATGCGAAATTGAATGGGAATGATTGGGAGGACGTTAGGAAGAATGACGAAAGAGGGGAAATAAGGTGATGAAAAAAATGGGAAAAAGAATAGAAGACATGAAATAGTTGGGGAAAGTAAAGAGTGGAAGGCTAGAACAAGGAGTAGGAGAAAGAGAGGAAGAACGAGAGAAACAACAGAGTGAAAACGAGAGAAAGAACGAAAACAGGAAGAAAAGCCAAGAGAAGGAAACAAGAGAAAGAGGAATAGGAATGGCTAGCCAACGATGGGGAGTATGGAGAAAAGAGCGAACGAGCGAGCGAGCGAGCGAGCGAGCGATAGAGAGCGAGGGAGAATATTGAACAAGAAAGGGAAACAGAAATATAGGAAGAAAGACAGGAAGACGGAAATGAAAGGCCATTTGAAGACAAAGGGAAGCAGTGGATGATGGAGGAAAACGACTAGAAAACATAAAATGGAAGAAGAAGCTGAGAAAGGAGAGGGAATAGAAGGGAATCATCAATAGAAGAAGAACAAGATGAAGAACTAGAAGATGAAGACGACGAACAAGGAGGATGTTTTTGAAAGAAAGAAAGCGTTTTCATGCAATGTCATATTCATCTAAACAAAACACTTTCAATGAATGGTTTATGTGATTGCAATGTCATAAAATATTATGACGAATTTGGTGTAGATTAAAAACTCTGTAATTGCAGCATCTAATAAACAAATAAACGCTATCTCAAATCAGAATTATGTCCTATTTTCTGTTTTGACAGCAGATAACATGTACAATTTTATGTATACTTCCGCATGAAAATGTGCTACAAGAGAAAGTTCTGAAAAAGGGTTACACATAAACGGTTTGTTCTGACGCTCACATACTGACTTTGAAACCTTGACGTTCTACCTCGATGATGTCCATTGTCAGTATATTTCGTGGCACTCATGCTGACATCCATGCTGCGTTCCTAATGAGAGATCTATAAATATCCTGCAAGTAAAAGCAATCATCATTCATAATAGTATGCCTAAAACAAAACGAATACCAAATTGGCAATTGCCCACAGAATTACAATTCTTTAATCACCTTGCTATCGTTAATATCAATATGTTGCATGGCTGTTATGCAACAAATCAGAATTGTATTTAAATATGTTATGGTTTGTGTATTTTTGTGTTTTGGGGTGTAATCCATAAACGCATATATGGCTGTTACTGGCATGTGGAAACTAGCGTCTGCAGGAAAGACTTCGTGGATATTTATCTGCATATTTAGCGTGTTGTCATCCCTACCATTTGCGGAAAGAAAGTTCTAAAAATGCCCTCCGATAAAACACAACATCAGTCAGAGTAGTTACCAGCAAACCAGGAAAACGAATGTGTTGACATCGATGTCGTCGGTGTATTGCATGCACACATTGCACTGTAAGGGAACATCCTGAAATTAGCTTACGATGAAATCTAATCGTTCCGACAAGTAGGCTTAACAACTAAGAAATTTCTGTAAATTACCTTAAGAAAAGACGAAAGACAACAAAACCGTGCTAGAAGTATTAAAGCTAAGGCGTCATCAGCTACTCCGATAAAGTATTGTAAAAAGCACAACAGAATCGCGCCAGAAGTATCAAGCAAGGGTAACAGAAATCTTCAGCCAGTCCAATAAAATAATGTAAGGGTACGCATTGTATGAATAAGACATAAGACATACAACGGCAAACTATGTATAAGACATACAACTGCAAACAATTGACGTTAGCGTCGAATAAGAATCTGAAACCACACGTGGGCGATATCACAGCTGAAAATGAAGAACATAGGATCTTTCGCGCAGGAAAAACACAAAAGGACAGAGCCAATGTTATATCTTCGAAACATGCATAATGTCAAGTATTCTAAGAATGTGCACAGCTCTGTGCAGACACGGGGAAATAAAACAAATTCTCAGGATATGGCATTTAAAAAGAACATCCTCAAATATAGCGTACCAGAAAAGACTATCGTTTCGACCAATCACACAAGCGGAAAGGTTGGCCGAAGTACTGAAATAATTAAACCATAGCCAGTAGGAATAAACCATTGAAAATGAAGGGTATGCGAATTTTTGGGCAAGAAAAAGCACCACACACTATATACAGCCCATATTCATTCTCTGAAATGCAAAACAAAATTATCTACGAAGAGAATACAATAACATGCCTTCTGCCATTGCAGGAACGTCGTTTATAAAGGTTTCTCTCATCTACTCGGCACTTCGAGTCTTCACTCGAGGGACGGCTCAGGACGACTACAACTGCATCAACATTACCTGCCCATCAGCATCATTGCGTGCGTCATTAGCTATAACTTAGGCTATTTACATTCGACAATGTCGCGGACATCAGGACAACCGGAAACGTATGAACTGAAGACGTGCGTAATCATTGTAGAGACTGAAACGGTGAAGTGAACTCACGAGTTGTCTTGGCAATTACAAGTTGGAGAATACAAATCAAATCCCTGAACGCCTAACTGTTTACAAAGGTCGTTCGCACTGATGTCAATGATTGGCATGTTACGTTTCACCTCAAAATATACCTAACATGTATTGTGCACTAAATATTGCAAATATCACGGTCCCGGTTAAGGTTAGGATTATGAGTATGGTTAGTAAGTTATGGTTAGTAGGGTTAGTCTTATTAATAATCCTAACCAGACCATATCGTCAATATTTCGTGCACCACACTTGATTGATATTTTAAAGATGAAACATCACGCTAATCCTGAACATCATCATCTGCCTCGAGGAAAGCTCTCACAAGTAAATACAACTTCGTTCAAAACGGTTGGATTCGACATGGGCTCGTGTTACCATCTGAACTACAAATTGCTTGTGATCGTTGGAGTGCCTGTCATCCGTAATATATTTCGAGAACCAGTTGTGAAAACGATCAAATACATAAACTCAAATGGTTGGTTTCGAACATATGCTATCAACATCGGGCGGGCGGGCGGGGCGGGCGGGGCGGGCGGGCGGGGCGGGCGGGCGGGCGGGCGGGCGGCGGCGGGCGGGCGGGCGGCGGGCGGCGGGCGGCGGGCGGCGGGGCGGGCGGGCGGCTGGGCGGGCGGGCGGGCGGGGCGGGGCGGGCGGGGGGGGTGCTGGGCGGGCGGGCGGGCGGGCGGGGCGGGCGGGCGGGCGGGCGGGCGGGCGGGCGGGCGGGCGGGCGGCGCGCGCGGGCGGGCGGGCGGGCGGGCGGGGCGGGGGGGGCGGACGGACGGACGGACGGGACGGGACGGGACGGACGGACCCTGGACGGACGGACGGACGGACGGACGCACGACGGACGGACGGACGGACTGGGACGCACGGACGGACGACGGACGGACGGACGGACGGACGGACGGATTGACGGACGGACGGATGGACGGACGGACTGACGATCCGACGGACCGAGACCAGACGACGACGGATCGACGGACGGACGGATGACGACGGACGGATGGATGACGGACGGGGACGGATGGACGGACGGACGGACGGACGATTTCGACGATTTCGCGAGACGGACGACGATGACGATGACGATCTAGTCCAACGAACGAACCAACAATGAACTGCGACAAACGAAACGAACGAACGAACGGTCGAACGAACGAACGAACGAGTATCAAACTGAATGAGCGAATGAACTGAATTAACGAACGAACGAACGGAACGAAATAATCCACATCACTACCAACTAATAATTAGCCATCCAACAATTGTTAACTATTATATTAATCTATACTGTATTATTCTCGCCACTATAAATTGACACAGGTCTGGCAATTATTTCACTGCACACACACTAAATTATTTCAATAATACACGCTGATGGTGCCATTGACACACACTGATACACAAATATTGTTTCAATTTTCATACTGATTAATGTTGAACTGTTAATCACACACACATTATCAAATATTATTACTACCATATTGATTATCATTCATTGTTCACTATAATTATTACTTTCACGTTAATAGTAGTACACAGCATACACTTAACTCGTTACGTGCCACTACACACACCCGCGATGATAACTCGCTACAATTGACATATAATTACAATTAGTACTATACGATATTGACATTTTCGTATTACTGATTTTCGTATTACTAAATACTTACATCGCTTTCAACATATTTCACTGTTTCGATACATTAGACACTTTCATTTGATTTATTGATTTGATTATTAATGATCATCACATCACAATATCATTTCGCCATTATTATTACAAAAATATTGGGTTTAACGTCTGAGTTACAATCTTCACTGAAGAAAACTCTTAGTTTTATAAGCCCTACAATTATATAATGTTTCTAGTAATTTATATTTTATTTTAGATAACTCTGTAAATTGTACATATATTTAGTAGTGTTATCTAACTACGAGGACGGTAATTTTTATATTAATTATGTTGTTATTTCTGAGATTTTGCTTACATCTATTTACGTAATACATTTGGGTCATCGTTACATATGATGCCATTGACAACCAACTATTCGTATTATTTGGAGATTTGAAATATCCCAAATTATCTTAATGACAGTTTCCTCAACCCCTGTTTAGTTTATCTGGCGAATAATTATAAACTAATAATATTTTCTGCTATTTTTTATTTAAAACACGTACCACTACTCCTCGATTTATGAAGTGTGAATTCACAAATATGTTTATATCAATGTTTATGCGTAATTTTATTTGAACATTTAGTCTTTATATATTTTAGGGTCTATAAAACACCTCGACTAATGATTTTACACGGCAACATACACAAATCATGTCCCCGCCTGAGCGGCACCGCATTTGCTTGTGTTTGGCAGAACTATCAGTATTAATATAGAAATAGAGAATTCGAATAACTCAGGGTTGAACATGGAACATTGCTACATAACACGAGATACATTAAGAGTCATCGCCGGGAGACGCTTATACACTCCTGAATTTTTCTCGAAAGATGGCCGTAGCTGAAAACACTGAGGATATACGATCATGTAGTTAATATGTCACTCATTAATGAAGAATGGGCGTTAAAGAGGACACAAGGCGATCCCTATTAGAGAGTGATTTCAATAAGAAGGATGTTGTTTATTTATATACTGTCATTGTTTCGCGCCAACATTAGTCTACTTCTACACATGCACTGTCTATGGCGGCTGTGGGGATTTGTACCTGAACTGATTATTTATGAGCGAACAGTGATCTATCGTCACAAATCATCAGTTCAGGTACTGTCCGATTTTGCTACAGCCGCCGTAGGACAAGGAATTGCACACTTGAAACATCCGCGGGTGGTGCTGTATGTGTAAGTAGACTAATGTTGGCAGTAAGTGACAGTATAAATAAGCTAGTAATACATGCAGTGCCCTTCCTGCTCAACATCCTTCTTATTTAGTTAATCTGCTGCATTGTTTCTAATATCCCCAGGATCCTTTTATTTCCTATTTACCAACAACGGTTCGTTTCTAACAGTAAGCTCGATATGGGCAAACGTACTTTCTCAGTAGCTACGCCAAACAAATCTAGAATCATCTCCCTATCACTTTTCAGTCATCTACCACTACAACCATCTTTCGAAAAATTCAAGGGGTGTCATCAGGTCATATTTGTTTGAAATCGCATTCCTACCGTAAACATTTGGCAATCCAATGCTCCAGTGACGACTCTTGTGTGTCCTCATTCATGATTACGTGTAGCGATGTTGCATGATGCTACCCTGAGTTCGAATTCTCGAAGATATAGGCGCAATAGAAGTTGTATTGTTATTATTATTTCTATATTAATACTGATAGTTCATGTTCATGCCAAACACCGATGAAAAAATGCGAACACTTCGTTGTGTTGTAACATCCTTAATTGTATCGTACGTGTAAAATCATTATCGGAATCGGAAGTGTTTATAGACCCCTAAAAATATACATAATGCAATGTTCAATAAATTACCTGCAGCGCAAATTATGAAAACATATTGCATTAGTGCCGCCCTGCACTAAAATCGCAAGTAATTGAGTACACGTGTTTTTTTAAATAAAAATACAGAAGAATTATTAGTTTATAATTATTGCTTAAGATAAACCAAACAGGGTTGAGGAAACTGTCATTGGTGAGAACTGAGTCGCCTTTGTTGCTGGCCCATCCCATTAATTCAAACTTCAATTAAATATAGTATTAAATATAGTTGGTTGTCTTGTCAAAGGCATCATAATAAACACATGTGCATAATACAGTAACGGTAACACCAACATTAGAATAACATTACAGGTAATAAATGTCACAAATCTCAACAACAACAACATAATTAGTACATTAAATTCCCTTAGAATCTAGCAAATGATTACAATCTCATAGTTAGATAACACTACTAAGTATATGTACAATTTACAGAGTTATCTAAAATAAAATATAAATTACTAGAAACATTATATAATTGTAGGGCTTATAAAACTAAGAGTTTTCTTCAGTGAGGTTGTAGTCTTTCAGACGTAAAACGTAATGAACAATATGTGTACCACAGACGTCGTATTAGTGTTAACAGTAGTAGTAGTAGTAGTGTTAGTGGTAGTGGTAGTGGTAGTGGCAGTGGCAGTGGCAGTGGCAGTGGCAGTGGCAGTGGCAGTGGCAGTGGCAGTGGCAGTGGCAGTGGCAGTGGTGGCAGTGGCAGTGGCAGTGGCAGTGGCAGTGGCAGTGGCAGTGGCATGCAGTTGTAGTGGCAGCTGGTAGGCAGCTGTGGTAGCAGTTGTAGTGGCAGCGTAAGCCAGTGGCAGTGGCAGTTGCAGTGGCAGTGGCAGTTGTAGTGGCAGTGGCAGTGGCAGTGGCAGTGGCAGTGGCAGTGGCAGTGGCAGTGGCAGTTGCAGTTGTAGTGGCAGTTGTAGTGGCAGTTGTAGTTGTAGTGGCAGTGGCAGTTGTAGTGGCAGTGGCAGTTAGTTGGTAATTGTTAGTTGGTAATTGTTAGTTGGTAATTGTTAGTTGGTAATTGTTAGTTGGTAATTGTTAGTTGGTAATTGTTAGTTGGTAATTGTTAGTTGGTAATTGTTAGTTGGTAATTGTTAGTTGGTAATTGTTAGTTGGTAATTGTTAGTTGGTAATTGTTAGTTGGTAATTGTTAGTTGGTAATTGTTAGTTGGTAATTGTTAGTTGGTAATTGTTATTGTCTGTTCGTTCGTTCGTTCGTTCGTTCGTTCGTTCGTTCGTTCGTTCGTTCGTTCGTTCGTTCGTTCGTTCGTTCGTTCGTTCGTTCGTTCGTTCGTTCGTTCGTTTTGTCGTTCGTCGTTCGTTCGTTCGTTCGTTCGTTCGTTTGTTCGTCGTCCGTCCGTCCGTCCGGTCCGTCCGTCCGCTTCCGTCCATCCGTCTATTGGTCAAACGGTTCATCGACCTGAGTCCGTCCTAAGGTCCATTCCGTCCGTCCGTCCGTCCGTCCGTCCGTCCGTCCGTCCGTCCGTCCGTCCGTCCGTCCAAGTCCGTCCGTCCGTCCGTCCGTCCGTCCGTCCGTCCGTCCGTCCGTCCGTCCGTCTGTCCGTCCGTCCGTCCGTCCGTCCGTCCGCCGTCCGTCCGTCCGTCCGTCCGTCCGTCCGTCCGTCCGTCCGTCTGTCTGTCTGTCTGTCTGTCTGTCTGTCTGTCTGTCTGTCTGTCTGTCTGTCCGTCCGTCCGTCCGTCCGTCCGTCCGTCCGTCCGTCCGTCCGTCCGTCCGCCCGCCCGCCCGCCCGCCCGCCCGCCCGCCCGCCCGCCCGCCCGCCGCCCGCCCGCCCGCCTGCCCGCCCGCCCGCCTGCCCGCCTCCCGCCTGCCCGCCCGCCCGCCCGCCCGCCCGCCCGCCCGCCCGCCCGCCGCCTGCCCGCCTGCTCTGCCCGCCCGCCGCCCGCCTGCTCCGCCCGCCGCCACCTGCCCGCCCGCCCGCCCGCCCGCCCGCCCGCCCGCCCGCCCGCCTGCCTGCCCGCCTCGCCCGCCTGCCCGCCCGCCCGCCGCCTGCCCGCCCGATGTTGATAGCATATGTTCGAAACCAACCATTTGAGTTTATGTATTTGATCGTTTTCACAACTGGTTCTCGAAATATATTACGGATGACAGACACCTGAACGATCACAAGCAATTTGTATTTCATATGGTAACACGAGCCCATGTCGAATCCAACCGTTTTGAACGAAGTTGTATTTACTTGTGAGAGCTTTCCTCGAGGCAGATGATGATGTTCAGGATTAGCGTGATGTTTCATCTTTAAAATATCAATCAGGTGTGGTGCACTAAATATTGACGATATGGTCTGGTTAGGATTATTACTAACACTAACCATAACTTACTAACCATACTCATAATCCTAACCTTAACCGGGACCGTGATATTTGCAATATTTAGTGCACAATACATGTTAGGTATATTTTGAGGTGAAACGTAATATGCCAATCATAGACATCAGTGCGAACGACCTTTGTAAACAGTTAGGCTTTCAGGGATTTGATTTGTATTCTCCAACTTGTAATTGCCAAGACAACTCGTGAGTTCACTTTACCGTTTCAGTCTCTACAATGATTACGCACGTCTTCAGTTCATACGTTTGCAGTTGTCCTGATGTCCGCGACATTGTCGAATGTAAATAGCCTAAGTTATAGCTAATGACGCACGCAATGATGCTGATGGGCAGGTAATGTTAATGCAGTTGTAGTCGTCCTGAGCCGTCCCTCGAGTGAAGACTCGAAGTGCCGAGTAGATGAGAGAAACCTTTATAAACGACGTTCCTGCAATGGCAGAAGGCATGTTATTGTATTCTCTAGATAATTTTGTTTTGCATTTCGGAGAATGAATATCGGCTGTGTGTCGTGCTTTTTCGTGCCCAAAAATTCGCATACCCTTCATTTTCAATGGTTTATTCCTACTGGCTATGGCAAACGTGGTTTAATTATTTCAGTACTTCAGCCAACCTTTCCGCTTGTGTGATTGTTCGAAACGATAGTCTTTTCTGGTAAGCTATATTTGAGGATGTTCCTTTTAAATGCCATATCCTGAGAATTTGTTTTATTTCCCCGTGTCTGCACAGAGCTGTGCACATTCTTAGAATACTTGACATTATGCATGTTTCGAAGATATAACATTGGCTCTGTCCTTTTGTGTTTTTCCTGCGCGAAAGATCCTATGTTCTTCATTTTCAGCTGTGATATCGCCCACGTGTGGTTTCAGATTCTTATTCGACGCTAACGTCAATTGCTTGCATCTTTTTTTTTTCCTTCCCCTTCTTTTCCCCCTTTTTTGATGCCTTTAATTTTATTGTTCATTTCCCCTTCCAAAACTTAAATGTTTTCCCCCCCCCCCACACCACAACCCACCCATCTTGTTTGTTTTTTATTTTTGCCCCCTTTTTTTCCTTTTCCCTTTTAAAAAATTTTAAATTTTTTCATTTTTTTAATTTCCTTACTTTTCCTTTTTTAAAAATTTTTTAATTCCTTTCTTTTTTGAAACTTGAAATCTTTCTCCTTTTTTTCCCTTTATATTTTTCCCATCTTTTTCCCCTGCTTTTGTTTTGGACCTTTCTTGGGTTGTGTTCCACTCCTCGTTTTTATAATTTTCCCTTACCAAAATTTCATGACAAATCTCTTTGTTCCTTTCTTCTTTTGAAAAGGCATTTTTCCCACCTAAATAACGTTTGTTCCAATTTCATGTTTTCCCCTGAAACCCCAAATTCCCGGGTTTTCCTTTTTACATTCCCTCAAAATTTATCCGAAATTCCCCTCGGGCTTATCACCTTGTTTTCCTTAAAAAGTTCTTAATGAAAGAAATGTTTTTGAAAAGAATCTTTTGAAAAGTTAAGTTCAATAATCTTTATTAATGGCCACCAGCACATTAATTTAAAGGAAAAATTTCGTTGTTCAATTTAAACTTTTACTTTGGTGGACCAATTTCTTTCTTGGGAACGACTCCTTGGTAACCTAACCAAGTTAACCCAAAAAAAACCTACCTTTAAAATTTTTTGGTAAATAATATTTGTTTGGTTCGGAAAAACAGAGATAACATTTGAAGGTTTCGCAAACCATTATATTTTTAACTAAAATATTTCACAAAGAATTTTTGCACGTTTTAAAAAAAATCCAACGTAAAATTTTTAACCGGAAATCCAGGCTTTTAAAACTTTCCCGGGAATAGTGCCAAAAGAACAATTTCGTGACAATAATTTCTTAATGTTGTTTTAATACGTGTGTAACGCTTGTATACTTATGTTATAAGTGTGAAGTTGAGGTTACCTTTGCTTAAAATTTAACGTAAGAACCCTTTTGTAAATTTGAATTAAATTTTGGCATCTCTGTAATTCAATGTTTCTTATTGCAATTGTTCAAATGTCAAAGATTGTACATTTATTTAAAACCAATGCTTAAATGTATAAATGTTATTTAAATTGCCAGTGTAGGGTTTTGTGTTGTACAGTTCATTTCTTTGCCATGAACTCACTCAAAAACAATTTGTGACAATGTGTGTTGTAAGAAAATATGACTTTTATTTAAAATTACCTCGTCGTTTCTTATCTTGCTGGTAAATTCTCCAGATAATCTATGCTTTAGGACGCAATGACCAACTCTTCTTACGTAAACTTATGTACAAAAAGACAGTTTTTGGGGAAGATGAATGAAAAGATCAAACGGTGATTTAATTTACCTCACCAACGATTGTCTAAACAAATATTCGTGCCATAATTAGAAATGTTTCTTCAGCAAGGTAGACAACACTTTGTAAGACACTGCATAAAAATGGTAACATCATGAAACTACGCTCATCCCTCGAAAGCATTGGAGCAAATGAAAACATATATGCAAAGCAACACTGTGACATGATTTCGAAAGCTTTCGACAGAGACATCGGCTCAAGATACTAAGAAGAATTTCCAAAGAAGTCACGATCTCAAAAAGGACATAATATCGTGACATTATTATACCTTTCCAATCATGTGAAAATACTGCTTGTAACATAGTGTACCATGAACTCATTTATTTCAGTGACCGAATATGTCTCGATATTAGTACATGCTCATACATGGGATGTAACCATGCTACTTATTGCACACAGTAAATCTTTAGGTTGTCAGTTATGTCTTAAAAGTTAGACAATCCGAATCTGCGACCATGATTAATATTTAGCGCATTGTTCGAATTAATCTACTTATGCAACAATCAGACAGCAATTTATCATTCAGTAAAACATCCTGTTGCATATCCGTGTTGCGTTTACACTGATGCGTCATGAGTACTCAAAACACTTTCTGAAAATGCAACAAAAATCACGACATAGAGAAACGTTTGCCATTTCTGTAAATAATTAATCTTTTCACAGCATGATAGGAAAATCGTTCTACTGAAGAATTGAAAGAAATCACACGGATGGATTCTTGACATTCAAAAGCACGATCGACACATTAAACGATATTCATTCTGCGAATAGAAAAAATTCTCTACGAAGAGAATACAATAACATGCCCTCTGTCATGGCAGAACACTAGAAATATGCACCACTGTGTGCCATTATGGGAAGAAGAACGTCGTTTAGAAAGGTTTCTCTCATCTGATCCGCACTTCAAGTCCTGAAAACTGCTCACGAGAGAGGGCTAAGGAGGACTACAACTGCATCAACTTTGCCTGCCCATCAGCAGTATGGCGTCATTTGCTATAACGTAGGCTATTTATATTCGACAATGTCGCTAAAGACGTATGTAATCATTGTAGAGACTGCTCACGATCTTGGCAAATACAAGTTGGAGAAAACAAATGAAATCCCTAAACGCATAACTGTCTTCCAACGGTCGTCAAGCAGAGTTCACATCGCACTGATGTCAATGATTGGCATGTTATGTTTCACCTCAAAATATAGCTAACATGTACGGTGCACTAAATACTTGCATATATCACGGTCCCGGTTAAGGTTAGGATTATGAGTATGGTTAGTAAGTTATAGTTAGTAGGGTTAGTGTTAGTAATAATCCCAACCAGACCATATCGCCAATATTTAGTGCACCACACCTGATTGATATTTTAAAGATGAAACATCACGCTAATCTTGAACACCATTATAGCCTCGAGGAAAGCACTCACAAGTAAATACAACTTCGTTCAAAACGGTTGGATCCGACATGGACTCATGTTACCATCTGAAATATTTATTGCTTGTGATCGTTGGAGTGTCTGTCATCCGTTAAATATTTCGAGAGCAAGCTGTGAAAATGTTCTCCTTGATGATCACAATATATGAATCGCGTAGTGCATGTGCAAGTGTTCCTGTAGCACAGAACGTTCTTGAAATGAAAACGAAAAATACATCAACTCAAATGTTTGGTTTCGATCACAGGCTACCGACATAAACACTAAAATCTACGTCCACCTGAAAGACGAACCGTCTGCGTTCTATGGTACCCACTATGTGCCAACAACCGACCAATTTGACGATGTAACAAACGCATAACCCGGTTCACTGCAAAACAAACCGTTCTAATATGTTAAACATGAAACCCGCCTCGGCAGCGTGAGACATATGCAGAAGACAGGAGTCAATTAGCGACAATCCAGCAACGAGAATCCAGATTCTCTTGGAGGGACTATAATTACAGAACACCAGGATATGTCGAAGATATACTGAAGAGAGAGAAAGTCTTCAAACAATAAGGAAGAACAACTGCCTTTGTCTCTCACAAAATCAACACCGGGAACGGAACAAATTGATTGTAATCTTTGGAGTTTATGTTATCCATAAATTGTTCGAGAGGAATTATGAAAACTGGTTGCTTGAAATAGAATCACGCCATAAACGGATGCAATTTAGCCATGATATCATCAACTATCGACTATACGAATATTTGCATTCGGTCTAAAAGACACCCAGATGCTTATTTGACAACTATTTTGTGTAAGGGATCTGAACACCAAGTGATGCACGTGCTGCCACAGAATGACATACGCTTATCTTTCAGATGATGGCAGAACTTATGCTTGCCAGAATACAAACAGTATGTTTCAATGAAACTGGTGCAAA
>JAODUO010003910.1:0-12410 GCA_025642075.2 Ridgeia piscesae | reverse complement strand
CGCGTACGCGAGCACGCGGTCGCCAAGTATTGTCGGGTCGACATCCGAAATATCATTGGTACCGACATCCAGAAAAACGACATCGCTGCCAACAACATCGGTCGCGAACGAATACAGTTGGGGAACTTTAAGCTCGCCTCTAGCTACAAACGTTACATGAAATTTATCTTCGTCGAGATTGAAATGCAAAGATTTATGCTCAACGGAATAAAGCGCTAATCGACGAACAAAGGAATGACCGAGAACTTTAACCTCAAACATAGCTGCCAATGCTATGAACACAAAATTTAACGAAGAGCAGTAACCACTATAAGTATTGCGACATAAATTAGACAAATACAAGTAGCATACAACTCAATAACGAATGTCAATATGTGGTTACCTTTCTCTTCGTAAATTCGAACTGGGGCAGCGGCAACAGTGCCGCTGTCTTTTATGCCAATAGTTATCACGTGGGAAGTCATGTGATCCTGACTGGGTCACTGGAATTACCGTAAATGTTAGTTTTTAGACTCGGAGCAACGCCCACATAAAAGGCATTTGACTTGCATCATAATGTGGTATTTACCACCCACTGCGTGGAAGCACACTGGTGTCTTCAAAGTTATACTGCATAAAACGTTACGTCACAACCAAGAGTGTATTAGTACATGATTGGATAATACTCAGCGAGACATGTAAAGCACAGGTACCACTTTTGAAATTTTTCACCAATGTTAGTGTCATAATTCAGGCTTTAACACACCACGTTTTTGTAAAATATTACCAGAAGCGTCACATCTAAATGGTTTCCCACAAATGTCAGTGCGCACACACAGCACTAAGCTGAACTCTGATGAGAAAAATGTCTTGTATATCGTGTGCATCAACACATCAAGGTGATTCATCATTCAGAGAATATTTGAGTCATGCTTGATTCCGTTCCCTCCATGAATGAGTTGGTGTCTTTATGTATGACAATAAATGAATGTTCCACGAGTATCAATCACACGTTCTCTTTTTCTTGAAATCACAAAAGTGGCCGTTTGATAACTTTTGTTGGGCACAGGACGCGACAGTTGTAGTCGTCAATGTGTGCGGCTTGTCGCAGCTTTGTCTTTGTCTGAAACAACATCAGGCACAGTTAGTGAACATACCAGATATGTATCTACTATCTACGTTAGATGATATAATAGTCATTTCGTGGTTTGATAATTGCTATCATAAGAAAAATGATGTTTGCTTTATCTGCTTTAATATAACTAAGTACTGATTTCAGAATGATTTGATTTTGTAATGCAATAGTAGGGACTTTTGACAAGACATACATCAGGTATTTACTTGCATTTGTACTTGGAGGTGATAGCAAAAAGATGTACAGTGGCGACACTTAGTGGAGTTTTGAATGATGAAAATGTATACATGGTGTACACTAAAGACGAATGCATTTGATGTACACTTTTATTGATAAAAGATAGCATAAGTTTTATCAAATCACAACAGCATATCGAGGGGTAGGTGCAGTAAAGGTGTAGTGGATGTAAGTCATAATATTGTGACAGCCAGTGCCTGTTTTGAAGGGTTTGTAATTGCGTTCCTAAACTGCAAAATTATCTATTTGGAATCCCTATAAGTCATTTATTCTAAATAAAATAATGGTCAGAATCGCTTTTATTTCCATAGCTGCTCAGAAAATGTCCAAGGCGTACAGGAAATAGGTTCTGGATGATTCAACACCAAATTTATTCGGCGCAATCCGAAGCATGATTCGGCCCACTGAGACGTGATGATTTGGCCCACTGAAATGGGATGATTTGGCCCACTTCGCTAAAATGCAGGGGTGCCATGTCAGCTGACTCCGCCCACACTCTTTGTGCGTGATTACATTACATGCCTATTTGTATAAGGAATTAGCAATATAGGATTAATGTAGTAATACAAAATATAAATATGATATTAAACATGGATATATTTAAATCTCTCCTTAAATCAGATTACTTTAAAGTCATTTTTAATGTTTAATCATCATAATTTTTAATTTTAGTCGTTATATTATACATGTATTTATTATTTGAAAATTTAATTGAAACTAATAATGTATTAATGTAGTTGCATACTAAGTCTATGTCTACGTGATTAATCAGCAGAGTCCATCAGTCTGGATTGTGATCCTGATGAGTGTGTATATACAATTGTGCTGTGCCGGGTGTGAAGGTGCTAGACAAAGTATATACAAGGTGCAAGTAAAGTATCAACGAGGTGCGAGTAAAAACACAGACCACAGCTAAACAGTGTGAAACTGCCACTACCCGAAATGCTTAGATGGTTGGGGCTACCAAGACATTACCGGGAAGGGCATTCCACCAGAAGACAGTTCGTGGGAAGAAAGAATTGCTGTAGACCTTAATGCGATCTGGGTTAATCTTATATATATATACTTGGATATAATAATACCTTGTACAGGACAGGTGGGGAGGATTGGGGTAAGGTAGTGGTTACCATTAATGACAATCAGTTGGTTTTGGATCCTAGACATCAAAAGAAGGCAAGACAGTTGTCTTCCTTTCTCAGGGGAGTCCCAATGGAGATGGTTAATCCATGCGGACACGCTTCCTCTTTGATTGTAATTGTTTAGAACAAATCTGACTGCTCGGCGCTGGATGTTCTCTATCTTATTTACCTCCTTGATGTATGGGTTCCAGGCTGTATTGCAATGTTCTAAGTGGGGACGTACAAAGTGACGTGAAAAGTAGGCTTGTTGTCTTAGCTTCTGTGACGTTCCTCTAAGGGCTTGTAGTTTTATTATACAAAAATCACACAGAGATGTCTGTTTGGTAATAGCTAGGTTTGTTTTGGGTGGCTGTTGGGGTGGGGTGGGGGTGGGGGGCATATTTCTATGGTGTAGTATATTGAAGCTTGGCTTATTATACATAGAAAACTGTAAACTTTTGCCAATTTGGATAGTTACAGGCTTGTAGATTTATTATACAAACATCACATAGAAATGTCTACCTGGTAATAGCAAAAAGTTTGTTTTTGTTGGCTGTAGGGGTGGGGGGCACATTTCTATAGTATATTAACCCGTGGCTTGTTAAATACATTGTACAGCTATACATAGAAAACTGTAACTTTGTCAATTTGGATAGTTACGGGCTTGTAATTTTATGAGAAAAAAAATGTTTTCTATGTACAGTGTATAACAAAATTAACAAGCCACGGGTCAATATACTATACCATAAAATGTGATCCCTGCTGTAAAACATTTATTCGATAATTATCAAATGGATATTTACTGTGATGCTTGTATGAATCATACACTGTCACATACCCATATAAATTGGCAAATATGTTGATAACATTTACTATTATGAGCCACGGGTCAATATACTACCATAGAAATATATATAAAACATTTATTTGGTTTTATCAGATGATATTTACTGTGATGCTTGTATGACTCATACACGCTCACATAACAATATAAATTGGCAAATATTTTTATAACATTTACTATGATGGACCACGGGTCAATATACTATACCATAGAAATATGACCCCCCAACTGTAAAACATTTATTCAGTAATTATCAAAAGGATATTTACTACGATGCTTGTATAAATCATACATATTTAACCATATAAATTGGCAATTTTTTTTATAACATTTACTATTATGAGCCATGGGTCAATATACTATACCATATAAATATGACCCCCCCCCACCTAATTTCATTTGCCTAAGGCAGTTAGCAGAATGTGGACCAAGCAGAATGTTTTCCATGAAATTGGAAACAAAATAAAATACTGGTGTTGGTGCAAGTGACAACAAAATATTCCCACTGAGCAGTGTCAGTTTGAAAAGGAGATCTTTCACTGGAAAAAGTATGTTGGCATAACAATAATATTATTAATGTATCAAAGTGCAATGTTGCATAAATATAAACAAAATGTTACCTTCAATGTCATTAATATTCAAATAACATGCATAAAAGAAAAACCCATGAAGAAACAAGGGGTGGGTCATTTTTCCATAGGGGGGTAAATTTTCTATTATAGTACTTTGACCCCCGCCCCGGGTCACTTTTATACGCAGGTCAATATTCTATCTGACACCGGCTTTCTTGGAGAGCTACTGAATCAGCTGGGTTGGAAATGGTTCTGTAAAGGAGACAGTCGTCCGCAAAAAGACGGAGCTTAGAAGTTATTCCTGTTGGTAGGTCGATGATGAAGGATAGGAAAAGCAGTGGACCGAGGACTGTCCTCGGGGGGGGGGGGGTAACTACTATATAGTTGTTTATATCTATTTTTACTTAATTTTTACTCTGTTTATGTATAATACAAGTTACATCAATATTACGTTTAATTAACGTTTAGTCCTTCTATTTCAGATCTTTACAATAATGCACGACATGTTAGTAGGGAGGTCAGACCGATTTGCCGCCCCCTTCTGATAACACGGGGAGACAAGGGTCCGGGTTTAATGGCCGTAGTTTATTATCACGTAACATCCATGTTCGTTTATAATTTTTCTCATGTTGTTATAATGTCAGTCCATGATTCTATGCTGATAGCTGATTTTTTGGTGGTGCTTGAGAGCGGTTAATGATTTTTGTTTGTGTGTCGCGTTTCGGTTTTCATTATTTATGCCTGCGGTCATGTTGGATCACGCTGACAGGTCCCAAGTTTCAAAATTATTTGTGAGATTATGTTAATCAGTATGGCCATTTTGAAGTTATAAAGAAAGATAAATGAACATGATCATACAAATATCATGATAATCCGTCGATAAAAACGATGTTTTGTGACTATTTATTTAGTTGGATTCAGCATGATTCATATGCAGAAGTGTAAAGAATTGTGTGGACTATAATATGATTATAGTGATGGCTTACTAATTGATAGCACAAATGTGCACAAAGTCTGTTTATGGAGCCCCTGTCTCAAAATACATCGTCATTTTGCCTTGTTCCCCGTGTGCGCAATGCATTGTGGTATACAATGCACTTTGATATCGATGTGATTGATAGCGGGTGTCTTTGATTAATGCTATTATTAATAGTTAGCAAGTACTTATGCTAGCACATGTAAATGTGTAAACTAATTAATTACTGCCTTGTTTAATATAGCTAATATATATTAGTTTCTTTATTGGTATTATTTTTTATTTTGCATACTAGTTGTATTTTTGTGTGTTAGTTTGGCTACATTAAATATCCTAATTATTAAAATTTATGATAATTTATCATTAATGTTTATAAAACTATATTAAACAAGACTTGTGTATGTCGTTACTGGGGTATTTTTGGATGACAGTTTTACATGAATTAGTATTTAGTTTTATGAATACAGTGTATATGTAATTTGTACATTATTGAAACAATTATGATACATTAACTATTAATTGAATTAAAAAATTAGGTATGTATTGACTTTCATCATAGTTTACAACAAAATCAGTATACCCAGTAATTGAAAAAGTTATCTTCTTGTAACTTAGGTACAACAAAATTGGAAAATGTTCAGAAAAAATTAAACAATTTAAACAAAAATTGCAGTTTCATTTAATCTAAGTACTTGAAGGCAGAACCATTGCATTTTAATTAATTACTATTACACAAGAAAAATTAAAGCAATTAAAAAGATCTCAAGTGTCAACATATTTATTTCCTGTAATTCTATGCCTACATTTAATGACAAATGTGCCTTATTAATCACTTATTACCTTGATAACACAACCACAAAAGAACTCTGCATACAGTTTCTAGTTTGGGGTCCGCCTGTATTATTTGGGTCAGTTCGCCAGATTTTAACAACAAAACGTCCAAAATTTTAATTTCCATGTCTTTATATATAATACAGTATTTACTTTTACCTACTTTCATCACGGCATACAGTGTTACGATTACAGAGTGACAAATGGAGCAATCTTAGTCATTTGGTTAATCACTTTTGTAAATTAGAAAATTACATTACTGTCAACATACATCATAGGGTTATAGTGAAAGTCTACCTGAATGAAAGTGCTCTCTATGTGGCCTATATCTATGTCTGGGTTGAGACGTGAACGTCATGTGAAGAGAATGAGTGAACGATGTAAAAAATCATGTTTCACCGACAGTTGATTAATGTTTGCATGCACATGAACGTCTCTGCCCACGTCCATAGCCAGAGCCACAGCTTGGTATCGGACGTAAGTAATTTTTTTGAAATGCTCCATTTTTTATGGAATATGTTTTATTACAATGACATCAATTCAGGCATCTATTTACAAACATAATTAATAATTGTTATGGAATTTTTTTTCATCAATAAGTTTCAGATATATGGCTTCCAGGATGATTTTATCCATTAACAAAAACTGGCACTTTTTTGATAATAGTAAATACAAAAAAAGGTGACATACTAAATAAATGTGGGTGAATATTCATGTTATAATCAAGATTTGAAATAGTAAACACAAAAGCCACTGTTTCTTTATTAAAGTGTCACTTTGCAGTAAAGGAGATTATCAAAATTGTTTTCACTTCTTCTGTGAAAACATGCAAAAGACGGAATGTTCAAACATTATAACCCTACAACTTACAAGAAAATACTTACCGTATTTCCAGAAAGCTGAGCAGTATTTCTAAAGCAGGTCTGGAATTAAACGTGAATGTTACCATTATTTCAAGAGCAGATCTGGAATATATGTGGACAGCCTAATAATTTCAAATAAATGGAAGTAAATATCTTCTGAATTGTTATGCCAAACACTGTCCTAGTCATGCAAAAAATGATTGAACAGTGTCGGATTTATTTGCAATCACATTAGTGACAAGTGTGTCTATGTAAATCTGGGTCATTCTGTGACAAATGAACATACATTCTGGAAATTGTTTGGCACACCGTCTTAGAACAGCTGCTACTACGGCAGTAAAACATTTAGAAATGTAAGAAAATTGACAGAATCTAAAAGAAATGATAACTCATTAATAAACTATATTAAAATACCTGGAAAGTTTTAATGAAATTATTATTAAAAAAACACTCACATCCACCAACTCATATATTAATCATGGTATCACAAATAAAAATAAGGTGTGGTGGACGGTTCAGTTTCTTTGTAAATGTAGCACCAACTCTGGCAAAAACCAAAAGGCATTAATATACCAAATAGGAATATAACTATTCTTGATTATTAATAAAAAACACTAATCAAAGCACTATGTTTTGGTGGGTGTAAATAAATTAAATAGTAAGTATTGTCAGCAACTTAAAAAAATGGACCAAGAGGCCCTGAAATCCTTTGGATGATATTGTGATTTTGATAAATCAAACTGGCATTACAACAATGTTGTCAATACTAAGTTAGAGAAAACATACGACTATTAGTCACTATTGGGTTGCCGTGCAAACTTGAATCAGAATAAATAAATACCCAACTTGCAAGTACCACAGCACTTCTTCTTTTCATCACACACTAAACATTATATTTGATTTTGAGGTACTTTTGTAGTTTTTGCCCTGAACTAAAACACTTTGAAAACAGCCGCTTACACAAATAAAATTTCACATCGTACATCTACTACACTTGTGCCACAAGTGTACATTTGTCGCGCAATAAAAATCATTAAAATTATTCAATAGAAATAAACACAAAATTTACTTGTTTTTGCTCATAAGCATTAGTTTTACGGAAACCTCCGGTACATGACGCCACATTAGGGTCCGCTGGAAATGGTTGTCCTGATCATCAAAATTACATATGGAAGAAAAATAAAAGATAATGATAAAAGATTGTGGAATTACACCAGATATTTATATATTATCGTCGACAATTTGCGATACAGAGTTTGCTGGTAAACAATTTCTGACAACAACCATAAAGCAAACATTTAAAGTTATTTTTCATATCTGTACTTACAGATGAGCCGGTCATACAGCACTCTCTATCAACTGTTGACACCAATGTAGATTTTGCACTGTACAATCGAGAATTCTTACCTACAGAAAAAAGGAACAAACTTAACAATTTTAAACCAGACAAGGCTTGTGGACCATATCTAAGACATGTAAATGAAACTTACTGTCTAGACTTTGATCTTCCATGATCTATCATTTTCAATGAATCAATTGAAACCAGCCAGATACCACAAGATTGGAGAGATGCTAATGTAACCCCAGTACACAAAAAAGGTCAAAGAAACAACTGCAACAATTATAGACCAGTATCCCTTACCAGCAGGTAGTGAAACTACTGGAGAGAATAATACAAGACAACACTGTCATTATGGATGATGGACTTGACAGATATAATATACCTAGATTTGTCAATCTTTTGGCACTGTCCCTAAGAAACGTCTGATATATAAATTACAAACATATGACATTAAAGGGAAAGTACTGCTATGGGTAGAATCCTTCCTGGCAGGAAGATGTCAGAGGGTACCTGGTTAGTTTTGAGAAATGAAAATTCATCTTAGAGAACTGTTAAAAGATTCCATTTTGGGACTAATACTATTTCTGTTGTTTATAAACGATCTACAAAACATTCAGTGAAGGCAACTGCTGCTAGGTTCCATATTATGCACACATAATAGGGTGGCAACTCAACTATGTAGTAAACATACAGTAGATGTACAATGTAAAATTACGTCACAGTAAATGACTATGATTTTAAAGGCGGGCCTAAACTGCAGATGTATCTATCTGGATTCCCTATAATTCATTTATTCTAAACATGTACCAAATGTCTTGATTCTCTGTTAAATATTCACTTTTATTCACTGAAAATGCTAGTGTAGCTCATGTCGACAAATCTGATAAAAGTCACAAAGCTTACACTTAAACCAAAATTAGGAAAATTGTTAAATGAAGCTCACATTTTCAGGATATGCTAGCTTTGATGGACACGGTCACAGAATGAGTTTCTCAAGACAAAGGCTAAGGCAAAATGTTACACATTTTACTGATCTGCTCAGCCTCAGGAAACTTTTTTCAGAATCATGCTAATTTCCAGAGCTCGTATTGAAATAGCCTCCATGTATACACTGTATATATTAATTATTGCTACAAATATTCTGGAAATTGGCAAAGCGTACAAGAAATTATGGTAATATTCCAGTTAACTGGCCTAAATTATTAGGGCCTTTTCACATCAGTTTACCATGTTTTCGTTTTGTGTATGTGTCCGAAATGTCTTTCTACATCACTTTCGATAAGAAGTTGGATATTATTGTTAACATTTTGTTTTAAATTAACTGAATGTCGTCGAGGCGATGTAAACAAGCTGATGTGACAGGGCGTAAGCAGTTAGCGCATGCCAGACGCTTCAGGACCGCAAAGGCAATGATTTGTGATTTGTGGATGTGTCATCAGCATAATACGGATTTATTTGTTTTAAATTTATAAGTACTGCTAATTGGTTTTCATTTCGATTTTGCAATGCACACACAATACTTAGTCTTTCCAGTTCTGATGCGTCTGGCATGCACTAACTGCTCACGCCCTGTGTGTATCCCGAATATTAATCAAATAATAGTAAAATAAAAGATACGAAATGCCAGAATTTTGGGCAAAGAATTCGCAAGTAAGTTGAAGCAGATCACAACATCTCTCGAATAATGATAAGGAGCAATACCAAAATTATATATAATACGCAATTCGAAGATATCTCCCAACATTAGGACGGATGATTTAGCCCATGTAGCTCGCCTGCAACGATTGCAGAAACGGACGATTCGGCCCAACGCGCCGAAACTCTTTTGGGCCAAATCATCGAGTTCCCTTTATGTCGACGTACGACTCGACGGCACAATTTAAGAAAACCATTAATTATTTATAATTACATGACTTCTTTTTACCGGAAGAGATGTCGAATGACATGCCGGACACATACACATGGAGAAAACGTGTTAAAACCAGTCAACTGCAAGATTACCGAAATCACAAGATACCAGACAGGCAGACCAGTATTTGAACATTTGAGTTTGACACTCGTTTATCGCCCGCAGCAGTAACCTAATATTTAAAGCATAACGAAAAACCTGATTCGTCCTATGTGCACTCGTGTAGTTCCTAGCTACTTACAACATAAAACACACTTTGACCAACGCGTGATAAGGCAGTATTTGACGATTTACAAAATCTACTCTCTAACCGGGAGGTGTTCCGACAGGTAGAGCCACATGTTGGCGTTCTTAGCAATAGGGTAAGGCAGTGTTAGTTGAACCATTGGTTTATTGGGCTAAAACGTATTTATTACTTGTGGAACGATTTTTAAACATACGTGATGTCACATCGACCATTTGACATTATCGTCAACTTGGCGGCCACAATCATCATAGTGATTATTCTGCCGCACACTAGGTACGAGCCTGTGAGGTAGAAGTTGATGTTAATCAAGACTAAAGCAAACATAGATTAAATATATAGGAAGATTAAAATTATATATTTTATTATATCATAAAACCAAACTTTGAATCCCAAATATAATAAATAAATAAAATTTAAAACATGCAATAAATAATTTGAAAATAAATAATTAAAAAGGATCACTTAAATTCTCCAACCAATTTAAATATAGAGGTTCTAGATTTGTGGCATCCTTGCATTGAATGTGTTAGTGGTTCAGGCAGCCACAGCTGTGTCAGTCAGTTCATTCCAGTCTTTATCGGTTCTCAGGAGGAAGGAATGAAGTCTGTATTTGGTTCTGCACTGTATCTGGCGGAGCTGCTGTGTGCGTCCTCTTCTTTGTCTGGTACTTGGAGATGATGTAAGACCACAATAAGGTGCTTGTCCGCCATTACCCGAACAAAGAGTACCCTATAAAATCAGCATTATGCAGGTTGTCTGAATTTCTGTGAGCACATATGAAGTGTGGAGTGAGTAGAAACGATGTTTTTGTGCAGCGGATTTATGCATTTTGTGTAATTTGATCCCATGATGACAAATTTCTTTGCCAAATGGTGGGATTGGGAAGTCCTACACAGGCACCCGTGTAACATTTGTATCTTGTCACGACGGACCATAGATATAAATAGAACACACCAGTAGAACTGTAGGGAAAAGATTAATGCCATGGAGTTAGTGCTACGGACTTATATGCACATAAGTCCGTGTTTCACTCTATGAATCAGGCAATCAGGCAAGCAGTTATGGGTCCAAAGTCTAGCCTCAACATTTTCAGCGATTGGGGTGAACCATTTCCCCTCTTCAAATATATGTAGCCAACATAACTATTTTAAATAGAATAACATAAACGCCTTTGTTTATTTTAGAATTAGCACCATGTATATATATATATATATATATATATATATATATATATATATATATATATATATATATATATATATATATATACTGATTTTATAGGGTACTCTTTGGTCGCGTGGGTGAGGGCGGATGAGCACCTTATTGTGGTCTTACATCAAATAGATTGGCCGAAAACGTCAAAAGTTTGTAATACATCAAGAATGACATATAGCTAGATTAACTGTCTAGGGAAATTGACACCATCTCGATAATAATTTTAATATGCGTCATCAAACGTTGCACCCCTCCAAGATAAATAGCATCGTGTGTGGGGTGGCATCAGAGCTGTCAAATAATGACAGCTGTCAGTCGGTACATTTCTGCGTATTAATACAGTTGTCATTTTTCTTGGTGATGTAATCAGGGGCAATCCATGGGTGGTTCAAGCAGAAATGAAGGGGTATAAGGTTCGAAAGAGGTTTGTGGGAGCCCGAAGAATGAGAAGTTCACGGATTGTTCACCGAACTTCTGTCTATGGAGGGTAAATATGCTGTGAAATTGTCAATAACAGAGCTCCCCAAGATTAGTAGGAAATGAAGGAAACGTTATAATGGTCGCCTATGGAAAATGCAAATATGGTCTGACTCCAGATGGAAGAAGCTTGGAGCAGTCGACTACTGCATGGCGTCTGAGAATCGTGTGGAGCATGCTTAGCCTCGCGACATTCCTGCACACCTGTAGACAAGGCCAGTGGAGTCAGTTGATTATTTGGGCAAATTGGATGTTTCTGCTATTAGTTGGCAACTTGGCAATGAACCGAGCAGATCTTTTTTGGTCTGCATTGAACTTGTCGATGTTACGTTGGATGTATGATTCCCATACGGTGGAGGCATACTCCAGTATGTGAAAGAAGAAAGGGTGGTGCTGATGTATGTATCTGTCACTCAACCCACTTCTACATGACACTCCCTTTCCACATGAAACAAACCCCAGAAAGAATGCCAACTTTGCAACTTCCACAAACGACATATTCGGAGATAACTATAAATATCCCGATATTGGCAACAGAAGAAGTGATGTGACAAACGCACCCATTTCCACACCACACCACACCATTATTATAATAACAAATTGAACTTTAAATGAAAAGTATGCTAACGATTTTGCACAAGGGAGGGTCAGACGGTACCCAAGCA
>JAODUO010003909.1:7500-12662 GCA_025642075.2 Ridgeia piscesae | reverse complement strand
AGTTTTAGAACACAATTCACATTTGATGTTATATTATTGTTTAAACAACCACACCTAAGTCAAGTTAGGCAGCAAAGCACTGTAGTGTTAGCTCCCGTAAACAATGACGTCATTGACAACAATGTTGCGCCTTCGCATCGACACCGTCGAATGGACTCGATGTCGAAGTACCGAAGGTATCGAACAGTGGGCGTTCAATACTAAAATATCGAAGTATCGCGATACCACTAAATATCGGTATCGAACTTTTGCAAGTATCGCGATACTTTGATATATCGAATATCGAACCAGCACTAAGGTTCTTTGGTGGGTTTGTCATTGCATGTGGTCATTGATGAAATCTGGTTGGGTTGTCATGGCGACAATCTTGGGGACATTTGTTTATATGCAAATTATTGCAGCCATTATCGAAAACCCTATTTTATTCAATATTGGCAAAAGTATGCATGATACTGTCAATGTCAACACAGGGAGACAGAATACCCCCTTCACCCTTTTTTGTAGGACAGTGTCACATCCACAAAGAACATGTGTGCACATTAGCTGCAAACACTTAGGATTCAACTCGGTGCAGGTTGCATTGATGTCCATAATCACACCATTCCAACACTCCATCTGCACAACTACAATACTATTGCATTTTCCAGACCCAGTATACTAACATCACAGAGACATCAGTATCACCACTGAGGATTCTGCTTATATCCTTACCAAATTCTGCAGCTTTAGCTTGTAAGCTGACATCAGCCTCATCGTGTGTAAATGCACCTCGACTGTCCATGTCCATTGTTACATCAAGACCGCGGTTGAATAAAGACAGCACTCGTGACAGCTCCCACTTGTTGTGCTTGTTCTTGAGAATGGCATCCCGTTTGGGTAATGGACTGTTCATTATCAGGTTGTAATCTGTGGAACCTCATCAGCATGTCATGTCGCATTCTTTCGTGATCTTTAGCTGTCAGGTCATCACACCTAACAAAGACTAGAACTTGCTCTGTACCAGCAGAGTAAGAGTATAAAAGGCACTTGATATTTTCACTGAGGTCAGAGGCATCCCCGCCATGTGGCCAAACAAAGTGACAAAGTATCTGTTGCATATCCACTATGACAATATCTGGAGCAGGGACAGAGACTTGTTTCAATTCGAGACGAATGGCAAGGATAGATTTGTTCCCCTTCCGTAAGCAGCCATTCTCGTCGATGAGCGAGGCAGGAGTGGTGCACAAGTCATGTTGGAAGATGGATGCCAGCTGCAGCAAGGTTTTGTCTAACCATAAGCAGACGAGGGAGTATTGTCTCCAAGTCAAACACTATCATGTCACCAACTGTCATGCCTCATTTATCTGCTCCATTGTCTTCACTTGACTGGAAATCCTGGCTCGGAATCCAGATGGAAAGGAGTTGCGGACTAATTTTTGCCATCTTCTCAACACAAAATACGGCATCTCTGACGTGGACCTCAATGAGAGCTATGTGAACATTGTCCATGTTGTAAAGGAAATCACTGTTGCTTGGTACTGGATGAGAAGGTTTTTCCAGCTCTGCACAAATCTGCTGTGGAGATACATTAATTGTAAGATTAAACAACACTTAATTGACAAGAAATTAATTGTATGCATTTAATGATAGGTTTATTGTTATCACTGACTGTTAACATTTGTCTATATACAACATTTTTGTGATGTCATCATGCAAACCGGTAAATATTTTGAAGCAAATAAGTTTTTCCGTAGTGTTGGTATTGGCTAATAGGCATAAAATAAAATGTATGTGTTTTATAACTATTAATACACAGTTTTTTTTATCTCATCATGCATACTTTCAGAGATATTGAAAAAAAATCGTTTTGCAATATACACAGTTTTTTTTATCTCATCATGCATACTCTCAGAGATATTGAAAAAAAACCTTTTGCGATAATGGCAGTGGCTAATTTGCATAGTGGGTATAAATATAGACAATAAAGATTTCTATTTGTGTTTATCATGAAAACATGCACAGACACATTTTTTTATGAACCATGTATACGTTTGACAATATTGAATAAAAGAGTTGTTTGAATACTGGCTGCAATAATTTGCATAAAAAACAATTTCCCAAGGTTGTCAGAATGACAACCCAACTGGATTTCATCAGTGATGGCATCATGTGATGACAAATCCACCAAAAAACCTCATACTATAGACAATTCATAGGTCCACCATTACAACCATAGGCTCAGCAAATGGACTAAGTGCTTCTGTAGCTAGTGTGTTTACTGGTTAGTGGTTAGTTTGTGCCCAGTCGGAACATCTCATCCATGAGGCCGAGTTTAGGGGCTTGTAGGGTGTTAAAGTCCAAATAAGCTTGGGAAGCAGTATGTGATTTCTTAAAACAAACACATACGTTTATAAATTGTGTTAAAACATTAATACAGTTATTGTATGGACAACTGGTGATATAGCAAACATTGAAAGGGCAAAGTCGAAAAACAGCTAATACATGTAATATAAAATACAACTGAAAAGTGGTTTGAAAACAGCCCATTGTATTGCAGAGGTGAAAAGAAAAACAATAAACCGTAACTTTGTTTAAACAAACTATATCAGTTCACAAAACTGATAAATACAGAGCTACGCGAAGGCAAGACCTAAACGATGGCGGCGCCAAGTAAGAAGAGAAGAGACTCAGTGATTGGATGGGGAGCATCTTGGGTGCGGCCAAGTCTATTGCACCTTGTGAAGCGACGGAGCCAGGCTAAGCCTATATAAGCCTATATTGTTTAAAAATATGTTAAAACATTAATAAAGTCATTGTATGGAAAACTGGTGAGTTAGCAAAAATGTATATATGAGGTACATAAAAGTCTGGTGAAGAAATTATGTGCTGGCAGATGTTGGGCAAGAAAGCCAGCCCTGGTCCTTTGTTCTATCTATTGGACATGTCCAGGGGCTCTTTATCACCTGGATGTGATTGTTGGTCAGTATAGTCCAAAATGCTTCTGTAGCTATTGTGTTTACTTTGACATTTGCCCCAGTACTACACAGAGTGTCTGCTTTGACACCTACTCCATTGTTATTGTCCTCACTAGTGGACATGCTGGAGGCTGGATTAACACCTCTGTGTCTTGTCTGGTCAAACGCCGATTGTTGTTTCTAGCTATGGGTACTCTAACACTTGTCTCATTAGTACTCTGAGTATCCACTAAAATACCTACTTCACTACAATTGTCCTGACTGGTGGACAGAAATGGAGTTTTTATGAATGAAAATTTATTCAGAACGTTGTACTCAGAACATTGTTAACATCAATAAAACACAATACAAACAAGCAAATGTATCTACAATATTACAAGTTGGTCCACTATCATTGTGTTTTGGTTGGCCGATACCCAAAGGGTGGTGGGACCCATGGCCAATGGAGTTCACTACATTTAGTTTGATGATGAATAATCTATTCGATAAGCTACACCGTTATTAGCATAACTGAAGCTCACCTATATAGATAAGAACATATCTAGTAATATTATTATTTTTAAATGCAACAAAACCTTCTTTTTCTACCACCATATATTTCCCGTGTATTCATATTCTGTTCTGATATTTAATAAAGTGTCTTGTCCAAAACTAATAATTATTTTTATCCCCTGCTGATGTTCAATGTGAATATAATATGTACTGGCAGAACCCTGAGCTAGTTTGCTACAGAACACACCAAGAGTAATTGTCGATAAAGGTCATTTAATAATTGTACTAACAAAATATAAAACCATGATAATGTAACAGGTTAGCAGCCAGATTTCAACAGGAAAATACAACATATATGCATAGCTGCTAACTGCCTATACAATGATGCTCATAGCTTAGGTAAACGATTATCAAATGACAATGTAAAAGTAGCAAACGTGGGGGCAATGATATACCCCCTACTATATAAAGGAAACAACACAACATCCAAAATAAGGGGGCAGAAAGGGGAGGATGGTGGGGAAGAAAATTAACCTCTGTGTTGGATCTGTTTACAAAACACTCGCTGCAGCTCAGAGATCCAACACAGAGGGATGACGCTTGTGAAGCTACGGGGTCACCCCTGCAAATTCACCATGCATTGCTTGGCGTATTACAGACCTTTACTCAGCCTCCGGATTCCAGTGTTGTCTAACACATATTAATAAATAGATCAATTTCACATCACATTGGATAAATACTATTTTGATAGGTTTGTAAAAATATTCATTTATTACATAGCCGGTGGTAGAAATATCACTCATAAGTATAACAATAGTTTGAATACTATTTTCTAATGCGTGCGTGCGTGCGTGCTTGCGCGCGCTGAATGATAACTATTTTGGGTTGAACGCCGGTTGAACGTGGTTTGAACGCGAGTTGAGACTCAACTGGGCTTCAACAGTTGAATGCGAGCTCATTTGCATGTGAAATGTTTAACTGCATATTTGCATATAGTTGAAACTCAACTGAGCTCCAACAGTTGAATGCAAGCTCATTTGCATGTTAATTTTTCAACTCTTGGATAGTTGAAACTCAACTGAACTTCAGTTGAATTTGGGTTGAACTTTACTAGTTGAAATTTCTATCTTTTTCTTTGGGCTGCTCCTTGCTTGGACGACTTGGTTGGGTTGACCTATCTATTTCTCACGTATATCTTACATACATATGTATACATACACTATGTTACAAATAAATTCACTTGCATTCCTCTAACGAAGAAAATTCACAACAAAACAGACGCGCAGATCTCACGGCAACTTCTTCGGCCGCTTCGTGATTTTGTTAATTTAACACAAAGTAGTGTTAGACAGCATGTTTGTGCGCGCAAAGCTTTATAAATGTTACTTCCTTAATATAATAATAATATTTTATTTCATATAGCACCACATCCATAATTGTTTGTGGCGCTTCACAACATACTGCTATTAAATAATTATAAAATAAGAAGAAAACTACCCACAGGTAATATTTTAAGATAAATAATAAAAATACATGTGTCTATATAATTAACTAAAATGACCTATTAGTCATAAAAATACCATACAAATTCCATAACAACAATAGTGATAAATGAATGTATAGGTATGGTTAATACTAATAAATAATTAAAATGGTAAAATAATTACAACATACAATAATTTTCATTCAGCACATACACACATATTATGCATATGA
>JAODUO010003909.1:0-5000 GCA_025642075.2 Ridgeia piscesae | reverse complement strand
GCGTGTTGCAGGCTCTAACAGTGTCAGCATGTTGCAGGCTCTAACAGTATCCGCGTGTTGCAGGCTCTAACCGTGTCAGCGTGTTGCAGGCTCTAACAGTGTCAGCGTGTTGCAGGCTCTAACAGTGTCAGCGTGTTGCAGGCTCTAACAATGTCAGCGTGTTGCAGGCTCTAACAGTGTCAGCATGTTGCAGGCTCTAACAGTGTCAGCATGTTGCAGGCTCTAACAATGTCAGCATGTTCCTGGGCCTGGGTCTACCCTTGGTCTTCAAGGCCATGTACAAGGTGGTGAAGAAGTTCACTGTGTCCACCAACAACCTCGTCCAGTCTGTTGTCTTCCGCATCATTGGCTTCATCTGTCTCATTATTCTCGAGCTGCAACGCAAGGTCAATCTCTTTCCGGGTCAAGCATCCCAGCATGCACCAGGGTTTCACATCCCAGCATGCACCAGGGTCACTCCACCTGTCATGCAACAGGGGCAGACTTCCCAGCAAGCACCAATGTCACTCTAATTTCACTGAACGGACTCTCGCTCGGATGCATAACTTTGCCAAGAAGCGTGTACTTTGCTTATATAACCATAATGTAGTATCATTACTCAAAGCTGTCAGACAGCATCACTGTTTTGGATTAATTCAAATGTTTTTCATGTGTAATAATAGTTAGTGTTTATATAATATATTATATGGTTTTGATGATGAAAGTAAGTTATAAAAAATGTATTCATAAAATAAAATGTAGAAAATAAAATGATATGAAAAAGTAACAATGCAAAATGTTTATTTCTGTTTATTTTATATGTGCCATGTTTCAGTATATGTTTTACTTTGAATATTTTTTTATAATACAGTAATATGTGATAAAAAGGGGACCCTTCATGTTCTATTTCAAATTTGGCCTGAGAGCCAATCAGCGTCTCAACCCTATTCTGGGGTATGCCTGCCCCGGCAGTCACAAATGGCCTTAGAAGTGTCGCCACCTTACAGAGCATTACATCCCAGCATGCAACAGGGATACACCTCCCAGCATGCACCACGGTCACACCACCCATCATGCATTAGTGTCACTCCTGCATGTTCATGGGGTCAGAGCACAGTTAGACTTCCTGGTCTAACCATACAAATGTAGTACCTTAATAATTGTGTCATTTGAGATTTTGAAAAATTCTTTTTATGTGAAATGAGTACAGTAGGACAGGCATACTAGTAGGTTCAGTGCTATGATGTATCTGCAGTGCAATAACGCATGTTAGGCAGAGTGTAGTTGGCGTAGTGATTTTTAGCAATTTTTTCTTACATAACCCTGCGAATGCAGAAAAGCGTGCTCAATTTGGTCAATATTGAGGGGCAGTACACATGCATGCATTTTAAGAGAGCCTGAGATATGCTTTTTTGACGAAATTTGATCAGCATATCAGTGACATGACTGCAGTGATTGTGTTAAAATTTAGTTCAGTTTCCTTATAATCTGAAAACACACACACACACACACACACACACACACACACACACACACACACAGAAAAAAACACACACACACACACACACACACACACACACACACACACACACACACACACACACACACACACACACACACACACACACACACACACACACACACACACACACACACACACACACACACACACACACACACACACACACACACACACACACACACACACACACACACACACACACACACACACACACACACACACACACACACACACACACACACACACACACACACACACACACACACACACACACACACACACACACACACACACACACACACACACACACACACACACACACACACACACACACACACACACACACACACACACACACACACACACACACACACACACACACACACACTGGTTTTGTCTGGTCATTATTTGCCTTGAGTAGCTGTGTCAGTCGTCATCTAACTGTTGAACGCAGTGAGTAAGGAGGCTCATCAAGTTGTCAAAATTGTATATGTTCTCTCCTTTTTATCACAGGTATCACTGCTAATATGAAATATACCTATTAGGCCTTATATTTTCTGCTTTATCAATGTGTGAAATAAAACGTATGTCCTATTTACCATTTCAATGCCAGTTGTTATAAGTGTCAGGCATACAAAGCTTCAATTGTCATTATGTTGATATTTTTATTTTTGTTTATATATTGTCTTAATTATTATTTCATCGCACATTATTTTATAATGATATAATTTTGCTTATATATGTCAATGATATAACATATACTGTTTTGATTATAGTGCATTTATCTGTGTCTTCTCGATGTCTATGGCACTGTGAACTGTACTGAATGTCCGGTTGTGCTAATATTTTAATATGATTTGGTTCGACATTGAGCATGATAAGTGGTTCCTGCTATGGTGTTCATGGCCTAGGCTATAGCCAGGTCTAGCAAATACAGTACATTTATTAATATAAACTATACCCTGCAAACAATATAACATACGCGTTGTTTTATAGGAAATACATACGAGCAATTGCATTTTTTATTTTAATGAATAAAAAGTTATTATTACTATTATATTATTATTATTGTCATCATGATACGTTTTCTGAATGAATGTGGTTTGTTGGTGTCCCGGTAGTTATGGCCGGATGACGAAGTTCCCGGATATCGACCAACGGCCGACGAGTTTTACCATCTCTGCTGGACTCTCTCTCAGCGGGTGCTGCTGCTGATTGGACTAGGACTTGGACTCGACGTAGGTGACTGGAATAATGAATGCAAAATATGATATGCATGAATATGTTTATGTTGTTCGTTCGTCCGTCCGTCCTTTTTGGTTCCCTCCGGCCGTCTGTCTGTCGGGCGGTTTGTCTGTCTGTTTCCTCCTGCCTTTCCCTTTTTCCTTCCCTCCGTCCTTTTTTTCCGTCCGGTCCGTCCGTCCGTCCATCCTGGTGTTTGTCATTAAAGCATCGGACTCTCCTTTGAGAAATACTACGTTCGGAAACTAATCCTGCTGCTGGTCTAAACCTTCAGCAAGTTCTTCCATTCCAAGTGTCACCAGATTATTTTTCTGTGTGAAAGAATATTTCGTCACACATGACGTCGGACATATGTGGTCAACTACTGTCCAGTCTAAAGGATTCTATTCCATACTATATTTAAAAAAAATTGTTAATAAATCACGTTCACATCAGATGATGACAATATCTCTTTTCAATTCATGCTATCAACGGAAATTGTTTGTTTTTATTGTAGCAACTGTGTTATTTGAAGAGAAGACATTCAATAGATGGCGCATGCGCCCTGCGCTGTCTCTTCTACCCTTCCATAAAGAGTCATCCGGGTAATTATCAAATTTTGTTTACTCTACTGTGTGACCTTGGCAAAGATGCATGGTTAAATTGATTGTACAAACAGTAAAATATCATATAACGCCCTTAGTCGATTAGATGTCAAATGTTTGTTCTAGTGTCTGTGAAACGATTTTCGTGTTGTTTAAGGATTGGGCAAATACAAAAGAAAACCTACCATTACATGTGTAACTATCGAGCGTAAATAGAGCATGACTGTTTATGTCTGCAAGCAGCAGGAGTTGTGTGTGTGCGGCGATCAGAAGGTTGAACCACTAATATTGATGTCTACGAGTTCGTTTTTGTTGTTGCATTTCATTCATCTTCTTTCACAATCGTTTACATATTTTAAATATGATCATGACTTCTAAGGACAATAAAGTGAATTAAATTGCTGTCGCACAAAATACTACTAATGCGTTGCTTGTGGAGTGGGTACTCTATGTAAGTGCCAGCTGTTGAATTGAAAGGGCAGTATTGATGTGGATTTAGTAGCATCTTTTGTGCTGTTCCAAGATGTTAAGCCGAATCAGATCCGTTGTGGGGAGCATTCAGACTACGGATCCATCACGCTGCTGTTCCAGGACGACGTGGGTGGTCTCCAGGTAATGCTCGTTCGAAATGTGCATGTTTGGAATACAAAATAATTACATAGAGGGTTGTACTTATTCAAAAATAATTAACTTTTGGAAATACTTTGATTAGTGTCAAACAAATGCGTGTTTGCAGTTTGATTGTTGCAAACGCACTTTATAATATACCATAACATACCATACCATACCATACCATACCATACCATACCATACCATACCATACCATACCATACCATACCATACCATACCATACCATCATACCATACCATCATACCATACCATCATACCATCATACCATCATACCACCATACCACCATACCACCATACCACCATACCACCATACCACCATACCACCATACCACCATACCACCATACCATACCATACCATACCATACCATACCATACCATACCATACCATACCATACCATACCATACCATACCATACCATACCATACCATACCATACCATAATATAAACGATACAATACTATTCTAGAATAGAATATACAATGCCTGCGCGCGGGTGTGTGTGTGTGTGTAAATGTATAAGTGCGTGTTTTGCGAGGGTTTACGTACATTGCATTTGTTTACCAATGGGAAAAAACAGTATAGTCACACCGGTTACTGGTGTGTATTCTTACGAACATTCCAGCTGCGCTCGCGAGATGGCGACAGCTACACCAATGGACGGCGTAGTCCTGGTTAACGTCGGCGATATGATGCAGCGATGGACTTCTGATAAACTCGTGTCTACCGTAAGTAGGATACTTAGTGAATAAGTTGACACATCTGGTTTTGTGCAACATGTCACATCTGGTTTTGTGCAACATGTCAGTGATGCTACTCACGAACGTGGTAATATACTAGATTTGATAATAACAGCGAAAACGTCAGGTCTGCTCGCGAGTTCCAAAACAACAACAGTTGTTTTAGTATTTGAATTATAATCTAATATTTACAAGTTTAGGTTTTTTCTGGCGAACAGTTCAAATTGTGAACACTATTTTTGGCAAATTAAAAACAATGTGATAAAGACTATACCTTCAACATGTCTACTCAAATAATATATATATA
>JAODUO010003907.1:0-12114 GCA_025642075.2 Ridgeia piscesae | reverse complement strand
TATGTATATATTATATATTATATATTATATTTTATATTTTATATATATATCAAAATTTGCTTGATTGTCAGGTGGCCCCCTCCAGTGCAAATTCCTGGCTACGCCACTGTAATCCGGCACTGTATTAACAATGACAGGGAAATTTTACGAGTTGACAGTTCTGTGAGTATGCCATGTACCCTTGATGTTTGTTGTTTGTGTTTTTTCCCTTTCTGTATTCTCTGTGCAACGAAACCATCGCGCAAAAACTTCGACCCTTAACAACGAAAACACACATGCGAGTAGGTTAACTTTATTGTTTGTAACATTCGACTAGAGTTATTTACTTATGGTAACATATCCGTCACCCAAATCACACATGCGCCCGGGCCACGTGACAATTCGACGCCGGTCCACGCGCAATGCCTGACTCGGTGTGTCACAAGCGAACTATTTATACGCAAACAAACGTGAGTGGGACGCGAGTCCGGGTCGGGGCCGGAGTCCCAAGTGCACAGATACCAACATGCGTTGTCGTTATTCGTTTCATCGCCAGTGTCCTAAGCATAATCAGGACGCGGACTTCGCAGTGACCGTTAGCAGCACGGCGCCAGCCCGCACGGCATCGCGTGTGATCTAGACTCTCGTGTGCGGCCGCGTCAAACACCACGTCTCGTACACACTATAGTTTCACATCTCGTCGCCTGTTGCTGTCATTTGGGCGAACGGACACACCAGTAGCGACACGCGTGGCAACTGATAGACAACAGCAATTGAGCGCCACGTAAAAAACAGCTGTCCCGTGTCCGACACGGTTCTACTAAACATATCAGTAGTTATCTGACGTAACGAGACCTCGGCGAGATCTGCGCTGCGCCACGGCCTCGAACAAACGTAACTAAAACGACACGTACACACTTATTGATGGCGGCCGAATTTGGAAGTGTTCAGGTCGCGAATGTCTGGCACCGTCGATTCACGCAGGCGTCCTGTGGATCCGACCTCCTGTCGATCGTACCGTGCCGAACGAGCGAGACTGTCGGCGGCTGGTCGGTCGGTCGGCGAAGTGACACGGAGCTGGTAGTCGACAGTGTTCTCGGGTGGGTCTCACCGACACCTAGTTGCCCTTGGATGCGCCGGCATTCAATTTGGGGTCACTCAGCACCTTGTCCAACTACAACGGTTGACAAAACAAATCGCATTGACGACGCAAGTATTAGCGGACATGACATAACATGAGCGAATGGACGGTATAGATGACATACGTCCTCACGGAGGAAGGTGACAGGAACAGATTGAATGCTGAACATGGCACTAGACGCGTGAATTCTCAGTAGACGTGAGGTGTGCGCCAGAGGGGGGGGGAATACACACGGACACAGAAGATGACTCTCGATAACCCAGACTTCCTTGCCCAGTTGCAATATGTATCTGTGGTGACAGTCTTGTTAACAGATACGTGTGACATTTATCGACATACGTCTCCTCGGGCGGCACTGTGAGCGCGTGCACAAAGTGGAGACTGTTTCAGTCAGTCGGAAATGAGTTGACGACAATCCAGAACCACTGTTCCCGTCACTAGTTGAAATGTTACCTTTAATTGTGCAATTAATGTTGACGCAAGTAGCGGCCGGTCATTCAGATACATTTACGTATTCAGGATAATCCAACATTCCACTGTAACGTGACCCATTGAACTATTGACTGAATCGTTTACTGATAATATTTACGGTTTTTTGATAACCTTTTCATGGACCGAAATTGTAGAATTTCAATCGACCGGTAGTTCGCCTCAGAGTACGAGACGGCACCGAGCGAAAGTCGGTCGATCCCAATACGACGACGCTCCTACCTGGCGACGGATATTGTCGAACGAGTCGATGCCGCGGTAGTCGATATGTCCGCGCTCCCAGGCGTACTGCCGGCTACTGTCGTCCAGCTGTGTGTCCGAGTAACCCATGTCCAGTCGTATTTTCGCCAAACCCTCCACAATGGCGAACTACGGAACACGCGAGCGTACAGTCAGACACGCGGCACATTCATGTAGTTCGGGTGACAAGCTATCCGTTTCGTTTAGGTACAGTCTCGCTATCCATCTCGTTTAGGTACAATCACAAATCACAGAACTGTCGCCACAACAGAAATGTAATTAAGTTAACGACAAGATAATATTTTGTTAATAAAAATGCATTTTCAAAACAATGATACACATAGTGATGAGATAAAACAAACATATTTCAAACAAATATAAAGGTTATTTAAAAAGGGATATACATGTATCAAGTTTGGAAGGGCGCATCGATAAAGTCGATATGCTGACACCGTGTTACAAGACAACACACTAGCAATACACGTAAGAAAGACTAACACATTTAGACAACACAATATTGAACTGTAACGATCAGTAAATTTGTCTTACTTATAATAACGGACACAAGTTCCGTTCATTACAAAATATGTGTGTGTTTTTATATATATATATATATATATATATATATATATAAAATATATATATATATATATATATATAAAATTTTTTGTTGATGGGCCCGCTGGAAGTGTTAATAATTACAACATTATCATGAAATGTCTGTGTCCACCCTAAAGTAAGGTACCATCAAAAATATCAAATGAAGCAGGCGCCATTTCATATCTACCCCGACACCACACGAAACTTGGGTGACTTAAGCTACAAAGCCCCTCCCGGATGACGCTACTTGCACAAGTATTTCTAACACAGTCATCCGATGTGTTCTTACCTAACGTTAACAAACATGACTGTCTTTTGACAACTTTTACACAACGCATACTTTTCGTAGGACTATTACTTACGTAAGATCAGTTCATTCCCGTTCACACCCTTAACAGCTAAGAACCCTTAACTACCGTGACTTCCGAGAAAGAAGTCGTCCAGCATGACAAGTATAACACTCCAAAATACGCCAGCTTAATAACAGTTAGATACGCAGACACGCTTGGATAAGTTTTCGTTCTTCAACATCACATAACCGCACCAACACAATACACTACTGTTTTATTCCCCTTCGGCATCCGCGATTAGTAAACAATGGGCGTTTTAGGTATGTCTAATACACAATCTAGACTCATAGCGGGGGAAACAGCTGCAAATCTCCATCCACAGACCCCGGTTGTACCGATTTCTTTCCGTTTCATGCATTCATTACAGGAAACAGTGTCTTGTAAACCCATGGTATGTGTAGGCGCCCAGCAGACCATTCCTGAGAACAGGCTGTTCACACGACTGTTGTCACTGTCGCTTAAGCTATTCAGCTACAATAAAGTCGAACAATTGCAATTGACCCATTATTTCACGACATCGTACACCTGTGTGGCCGGTGCCGGTGTAAACACTTCATAATAGACGTAGGAAGACACCAGATAGCCAACGTCACAACATTATACAAATCAAAAGACAGCCAGTATTAGAACATAATATCAATTCGGTTACATGTCCCCACACACTGGCTGTGTCCGCGGTACCGACCCGTAGACACACAGTGATTGACGTTTGACCAACAGGCACCGGTCTGTGTTACACCCACCCAATTGAAATATAAATTAACCTGCCTGGTTTGGTCAACCCAGACTGGGCAGCTGGGTAGCTACTAGCTAGAAAGACCACTCGCCAGCGCACACCACTCGCCAGCACTCACCGTCTCGCCGTCCGCCGACGGGGCCTCCCTCAAATCGGATGCCGTGTCCCTACCGTCATCGTCGCTGGGTACATCCCCTCTATCCCCGTTAACTACCACCACGTCACACCCAGCAAGCGAAAACACTTCCGTTCCACCCTTCCCGTCATCCCCACCAGCGTCGGTCGCGGATCGCTCGACGTCTGTCCCGAGAACATCGACGATGTCGCCATCCGGCGGTCGCTTGCTGTCTATTATGTTGTGGTTGACATCGGCCTGTGGCGGCGTGTCTTCGACGACGATGTTGACGACCATCTGCGGCTCTGGCGGCGCCGCTGGCTCGTTGTATGCCGACCACGTCTGAGCGAACTCCTTCGCTCCGTAGACCTCCTCCAGCGGCGTCGGGTACAGCTCCGTGTGCGTCATCGGCGCCTCGGGGTAGAAGCTCTCGAAGAACGTGTACAACCGGTCGTCTCTGTTGTCAATCTCCACCTCCACGACGACGTCGTCGACGACGTCGTCGCTGCCCGCCGCCGGCTGCTGCTGGGGCGGCGACTCGTAGAAGGTGACGACGTCAGGCGGACTGTACGGACTCATCATGGTGCGTTCCCTCTCGTCTTCCACAGGCGCTTCACTCTCGTGGGTCGCCCTCCACTCGGCCGCGGCGACGGCCGGGGCGTAGGTGCACAGTGACGACTGAGGGGGTTCGGGGAAGCGTTCAGAAACATTGACATGACGCGCCTGAAACGGGCACACGAGTGACAACGACAACGACGGCGCCTGCTGCATGCCCTGCACCTGCGTAAACACTCCGACGTCGTCGAAGTCAGGCGGCAAGGCCCGCCTCGTCGGCCGCCGGTACTGCTGCGGCTGTTGGCCCGTGGCGAACCTACACGTGGCAGAGGCAAGACCGCATCACATGGTTCACGTAATGTTACCGCGGGCCCTTTGAAAGGCTGCACTAGGAACACGTCCCTACGTTCTCGCTGCCTTCTCCGCTAACAGCTGTTTACTGCGACTGGTTGGGAGCAACACTGGGACATTCCCAGTATTTTAATGACCCGGGGGTTTTCAACTCTGTAGACCACTTTACTGTACACCCGATTTTCTCATTCTTTAATACTTATAATTACGGTAGTGTATGTGAATTTACTTTCGGCGAATGCTACGACGACGGTAGCTGAACCATGTGTTGCGGCTATACATTGGCAGTTAGCGGTCTCTGGTCGCATGCTGAAAGGTGTTAGCCGGCGAAGTCCCGAGTTGGTCGACGACGGACGACAGAATGGCATGTTTCGTTGTCGCGCAGTGCAACCGACCGACCGACATGTTCCCAAAAAGGACAATGCGTCAAACCTAGGCGTTTCCCAAACCACACGTGTTGTACTTTATCTTTCCGTTGGTCCCGCGGGGAAGGATCAGAAGGGAGCCGTGGATACTATACCTGTGACAGCGACCGGCAGCAGTGACAAGACACGAGACAAAGAGACGTCAACTGACCTCAATCACTCACATCGGTGTGCCACCGACCGTTACAACTATCCCGTCACCTTCTACAGCCTCTATGCCTCAACTACTGCAGCGCTTCAGCGTTGTTGCCTAACAACTACGGAACAGTTCCCCACCCGACACAGTCTTGCTGAGTGTATTAGGTATCGTGAACCTTTCGACCCACGCCACAGATCGCACTGGTTGCAGCAACGCATTCGACCGTTTACACGTAGCTTATGGAGACCTTACAACAAACCATGTATCACACGGCACAGCGTCCAATACAGCATCGCAGTTTACACCTGTATTCTCCACAAACCTGCAGTGTCCCACCAGTCTGTACTGCCTCTTTATAGCCTACGAATATCTTCCACCGCGAAGGTTTCTACCACCATTAAATGGTCACCAAAAAGATTCTACATTCAAAAGCATCGCCACTGATACGAATAAAGGGATGAAAAACTGATCCAATTGATGCAAAAAAAGAGGTGGTTATTGCAGAGCACATTTAATTGTTTTACACCTAAAGTGCATCATTTGGTTTTGAAATATTTGAAAATAACCACAAATTTATGTTATTTCCTCTTAGATGCAGAGATGGCCAAATTTTTTTTAATTCCCCCATTTTTATATTATTATATATATATATATATATATATTATATATATATTAAATTTTTTAAAAATATTATTTTTAAAATAAAAAAAATATATATATATATTATTTTTAAAACTTAAAAAAAAATAAAAACCAAAAAAAATTTAATTTTTGTAAGGTTTTTTTTCAAAACAAATTTGGTTTGGTTTTTAAAAAATTTTTTGTGCCTTCCTTTTTTGCTCCCAACCTTTTTTTGAAAATCAATTAGAAAAAACCCGTTTTTCATCCCCTTTTATTCTGTCAAAATTGGGGGCTCTTTTTGAAATAGGGTGGGCCCCTTTAAAAAGTTTTTTTGGAAAAACCTTCCCTAATAAGCCGTTTAATTTAAAAAAGGGAAGTACAGAAAAAATGGTGCAAAGGTTTGTTTGGAAGAAATTTCAAAAAATTTTTTTTTGGCCCGCAAAACCCAACCGGTGTCCTCGTTTTTTCCTTTGCACTGTGCCGGTCCTGTCAAAGGTTAAATTTTGGTTTTTTCTATTTAAAAAAATCCCTTTTCTTAAATTCCTTCCCCCGCCGGGACCCAACGGGGGGGAAAGTAAAGGGGACCCAAAGGTGGTTTGGGGGAAAACGTAGGTTTAAAAAGGGATTGGGGGCCTTTTTGGGAAACATGTTCGGGTTTCGGTCCCGGGGTTCATTTTTTCGCCCGACAAACCCAAACCTTTTCCCCTTCTGTCGTGGGGCGGGGCCCAAACCAAAAATCGGGACTTTCGGGGGTAACCCTTTTTCAACAAAGCGAACCCAGGGACCCCTAACTGGAAATGGGGATTTTGCCGGGGAACCAATGGTTCAGTTACCCGTTTTGGGCGTAGCTTCGCCGAAAGGGAAATTTTTACCTTACCAAAAAAGTAAATTTTAAAAGGGGGTTTTAAAGAATTTTAGAAAATTTTGGGGTTTTACAAGAAAAAGTGGTCTACCAAGGGGGTTGGGGAACCCCGCATTAAAATAAATGGGAATGTTCCCCAATGGGTTGCTCCCCAACCCTTTGCCAAAATAAACACTTTTCCCGGAAAAAAGGGAAAAAAAAGGGGCCAAAAGGCCGGGAGGGGAAAAAACGTTAAAAAAACGGGGGCGTGTTCCTAGTGCAGCCTTTCAAAGGGCCCGCGGTAACATTACGTGAACCATGTGATGCGGTCTTGCCTCTGCCACGTGTAGGTTCGCCACGGGCCAACAGCCGCAGCAGTACCGGCGGCCGACGAGGCGGGCCTTGCCGCCTGACTTCGACGACGTCGGAGTGTTTACGCAGGTGCAGGGCATGCAGCAGGGCCCCCGGTTTGTTGGTTTCCCCTTGTCAACTCGCTTCCCCGAACCCCCTCAGTCGTCACTGTGCACCTACGCCCCGGCCGTCGCCGCGGCCGAGTGGAGGGCGACCCACGAGAGTGAAGCGCCTGTGGAAGACGAGAGGGAACGCACCATGATGAGTCCGTACAGTCCGCCTGACGTCGTCACCTTCTACGAGTCGCCGCCCCCCAGGGGGGAGGCAGCCGGCGGCGGGGGGGCCAAAACGACCGGGAACCCGGGTTTCCCCCCTCCCCACGACCCCCGCCGCTGGAGGAGGTCTACGGAGCGAAGGAGTTCGCTCAGACGTGGTCGGCATACAACGAGCCAGCGGCGCCGCCAGAGCCGCAGATGGTCGTCAACATCGTCGTCGAAGACACGCCGCCACAGGCCGATGTCAACCACAACATAATAGACAGCAAGCGACCGCCGGATGGCGACATCGTCGATGTTCTCGGGACAGACGTCGAGCGATCCGCGACCGACGCTGGTGGGGATGACGGGAAGGGTGGAACGGAAGTGTTTTCGCTTGCTGGGTGTGACGTGGTGGTAGTTAACGGGGATAGAGGGGATGTACCCAGCGACGATGACGGTAGGGACACGGCATCCGATTTGAGGGAGGCCCCGTCGGCGGACGGCGAGACGGTGAGTGCTGGCGAGTGGTGTGCGCTGGCGAGTGGTCTTTCTAGCTAGTAGCTACCCAGCTGCCCAGTCTGGGTTGACCAAACCAGGCAGGTTAATTTATATTTCAATTGGGTGGGTGTAACACAGACCGGTGCCTGTTGGTCAAACGTCAATCACTGTGTGTCTACGGGTCGGTACCGCGGACACAGCCAGTGTGTGTGACATGTAACCGAATTGATATTATGTTCTAATACTGGCTGTCTTTTGATTTGTATAATGTTGTGACGTTGGCTATCTGGTGTCTTCCTACGTCTATTATGAAGTGTTTACACCGGCACCGGCCACACAGGTGTACGATGTCGTGAAATAATGGGTCAATTGCAATTGTTCGACTTTATTGTAGCTGAATAGCTTAAGCGACAGTGACAACAGTCGTGTGAACAGCCTGTTCTCAGGAATGGTCTGCTGGGCGCCTACACATACCATGGGTTTACAAGACACTGTTTCCTGTAATGAATGCATGAAACGGAAAGAAATCGGTACAACCGTGTCTGTGGATGGAGATTTGCAGCTGTTTCCCCCGCTATGAGTCTAGATTGTGTATTAGACATACCTAAAACGCCCATTGTTTACTAATCGCGGATGCCGAAGGGGAATAAAACAGTAGTGTATTGTGTTGGTGCGGTTATGTGATGTTGAAGAACGAAAACTTATCCAAGCGTGTCTGCGTATCTAACTGTTATTAAGCTGGCGTATTTTGGAGTTTTAAATTTTAAGGGAGTTTTTTTGGGCCTATTAAGGGGTGGGGGGGAAGGGAATAACTGATCTTCAAAAGTAATAGTCCTACAAAAAAATTTATGCGTTGTGAAGGGGGTTGTCAAAAGACAGTCATTTTGTTGTTAGGTAAAAACCTCGGATGACTGTGTTAGAAATTTTTGTGCAAGTAGCGCCCCCTTTGTAGTTTAAGCCCCCGGGGGTTTCGTGTGGTGTCGGGGTAAAAAAATCCCTTTCATTTGTTTTTTGATGGTACCTTACTTTAGGGTGGACACAACATTTCATGATAATTTTTAAATAAATTAATTATAATTTTATATATATATATATATATATATATATATATATGTATATATATATATATATATATATATATATATATATACACAAAAAATTTTGTTGAACGGAACTTGTGTCCGTTATTATAAGTAAGACAAATTTACTGATCGTTACAGTTCAATATTGTGTTGTCTAAATGTGTTAGTCTTTCTTACGTGTATTGCTAGTGTGTTGTCTTGTAACACGGTGTCAGCATATCGACTTTATCGATGCGCCCTTCCAAACTTGATACATGTATATCCCTTTTTAAATAACCTTTATATTTGTTTGAAATATGTTTGTTTTATCTCATCACTATGTGTATCATTGTTTTGAAAATGCATTTTTTTTTAACAAAATTTTTATTTGTCCTTAAACAATTACAATTTCCTGGGTGGCGAAAAATTTCCGGTTTTGATTGTACCTCGGTGGTAGGGGAATTGTATTTCAAAAAAGGGATGGCGGGGTTACCCCGGAACACAGGGGAAAGTCCCGGGCGTGCCGGGGACCGGGTACGCTCCGGGGTGTTTCGACAATATCCGTCGCCAGGTAGGAGCGTCGTCGTATTGGGATCGACCGACTTTCGCTCGGTGCCGTCTCGTACTCTGAGGCGAACTACCGGTCGATTGAAATTCTACAATTTCGGTCCATGAAAAGGTTATCAAAAAACCGTAAATATTATCAGTAAACGATTCAGTCAATAGTTCAATGGGTCACGTTACAGTGGAATGTTGGATTATCCTGAATACGTAAATGTATCTGAATGACCGGCCGCTACTTGCGTCAACATTAATTGCACAATTAAAGGTAACATTTCAACTAGTGACGGGAACAGTGGTTCTGGATTGTCGTCAACTCATTTCCGACTGACTGAAACAGTCTCCACTTTGTGCACGCGCTCACAGTGCCGCCCGAGGAGACGTATGTCGATAAATGTCACACGTATCTGTTAACAAGACTGTCACCACAGATACATATTGCAACTGGGCAAGGAAGTCTGGGTTATCGAGAGTCATCTTCTGTGTCCGTGTGTATCCCCCCCCCCAATGTTCAGCATTTCCAAATTCTTGTTCCTGTCACCTTCCTCCGTGAGGACGTATGTCATCTATACCGTCCATTCGCTCATGTTATGTCATGTCCGCTAATACTTGCGTCGTCAATGCGATTTGTTTTGTCAACCGTTGTAGTTGGACAAGGTGCTGAGTGACCCCAAATTGAATGCCGGCGCATCCAAGGGCAACTAGGTGTCGGTGAGACCCACCCGAGAACACTGTCGACTACCAGCTCCGTGTCACTTCGCCGACCGACCGACCAGCCGCCGACAGTCTCGCTCGTTCGGCACGGTACGATCGACAGTGAGGTCGGATCCACAGGACGCCTGCGTGAATCGACGGTGCCAGACATTCGCGACCTGAACACTTCCAAATTCGGCCGCCATCAATAAGTGTGTACGTGTCGTTTTAGTTACGTTTGTTCGAGGCCGTGGCGCAGCGCAGATCTCGCCGAGGTCTCGTTACGTCAGATAACTACTGATATGTTTAGTAGAACCGTGTCGGACACGGGACAGCTGTTTTTTACGTGGCGCTCAATTGCTGTTGTCTATCAGTTGCCACGCGTGTCGCTACTGGTGTGTCCGTTCGCCCAAATGACAGCAACAGGCGACGAGATGTGAAACTATAGTGTGTACGAGACGTGGTGTTTGACGCGGCCGCACACGAGAGTCTAGATCACACGCGATGCCGTGCGGGCTGGCGCCGTGCTGCTAACGGTCACTGCGAAGTCCGCGTCCTGATTATGCTTAGGACACTGGCGATGAAACGAATAACGACAACGCATGTTGGTATCTGTGCACTTGGGACATCCGGCCCCGACCCGGACTCGCGTCCCACTCACGTTTGTTTGCGTATAAATAGTTCGCTTGTGACACACCGAGTCAGGCATTGCGCGTGGACCGGCGTCGAATTGTCACGTGGCCCGGGCGCATGTGTGATTTGGGTGACGGATATGTTACCATAAGTAAATAACTCTAGTCGAATGTTACAAACAATAAAGTTAACCTACTCGCATGTGTGTGTTCGTTGTTAAGGGTCGACAGTTTTGCGCGATGGTTTCGTTGCACAGAGAATACAGAAGGAAAAAACACAAACAACAAACATCAAGCTACATGGCATACTCACAGAACTGTCAACTCGTCAATTACACTGTCATTGTTAATACAGTGCCGGATTACAGTGGCGTAGCCAGGAATGTGCACTGGAGGGGGCCCTTTTTGTTAGAAATTATATATATATATATATATATATATATATATATATATATATATAATATATACATATATACATATATAAAAAATCATATATAAAATATACATACAAAACATACAAAACAAAATAAAAAAATAAAAAAAACTTTAAACTGAAAAATGCCAACGGGGGGCCAAAAAAAAAAAACCCCCTTTTAAAGAAAAACCCCTACATTAAAATCAGCCGATAGCTAACCATCACATTCCTCACCCACTCTCCCAAACCTACTGACAAAGACCATGACAAATGTGGTTCAGGCCACACTTCGCGCCTTTGAGATTGTAAGTATTTAGCAGTGCCACGAACCGCAGAAGTTCGTTTGCCAAACAGACCTCCAATCGATTGGATACGAGTCGGTGCCAACGCCGATTTCGACGACCTGTGTTCCCTGTCCACACTCGGCTATCTGGACTTATCTGCAGCAATGCCATCGATGACGCTGTTTCTCCCACTGTAGACGTTGTACCGAGCTTTCAGTGCCCCTTTCCCGGGGGTCGGGCCGGGGGGGTAGAAGAACGCGGCAGTCGGCTCATACCTCGACACTGAAGAACAAACATAAACGCTACATGAAAGCAAAGAACATGGTCGCGTGTTCACAATATGAGGCTGCGAACTGACCCACCAAATAGACCCGAGTGTCCGGCACGGGGCACGTACTCAGCCAACGGACACAACCTTTGAACAAGCGCTTCCATTCCATTGTACTTGCCAGACATGTTGCTGGTGTCGACTGTCCCCGACTGTTGCTCATGTGCCAGAGACTGCTGAACGTGAGCGACACGACTGGTGGGGAGTCAACGGACAGTAATGTGTGCTTGTCACCAATAACACAGAGATGTGCTCTGCGACCCGTGGCATTCGCTGCACCTGCTATTTGATAATCTGGCACAGTGTTGATATCGTTATTCTTAATATAAAAATAATTCGAGAAAGTACGAAGTGGAGCGACAATGTTTGAGGAACAGCAGCCGGAATACGACATCACAGCAAACATGGTGATGACAGGAACGAGCGGCTTCCTGTCTGCCGCAATCTGGTAA
>JAODUO010003906.1:0-11024 GCA_025642075.2 Ridgeia piscesae | reverse complement strand
GAAGTTTCTTCAATTTTTAAGAAATATAGTCTTCTGTAGAACGTACTACCCATTATCCATCATTATTGCGTCCTGCTTCTGCCATTTCGGATCAGGCTAGAGGCGCTATACTGAACGTATTGTTTCATTTGATTTATTTAAGCCTATTGTCTTTCTTGGAATCTGAGTTATAATTTCAGATTAAGGAGATCGATTATAAATTGTATACACACTTGTCCTATCTAGTTCTTCTCCAATCTCGCAAAATACGATTTCCTTAAGTTTGTCCGCCACATCGTATAGAATGGGGGTACATCTTGCGCCCAAATGTCCGCTATATTAAGCTTTGTGCAAAGCATCGTGTTACTCCAAGCCCGCTCCGAATTGGGAAATGGGATTTTTGCGTTTCGTCTCGCCCACTTTGTCCCAAAAACCGTCCCTTTTTTTAAAAAAGTTTGAGAGAGGTCAAGACGAGGTCAAAACATGTCGAGACGCTTCTGAAAAAAATAAACATGTTCGATCCTCAAGACTCGCTCGAAACTCACTCAAGACGCTTCGGACGGTCTCGATTTAAACCCCCAAAATGTAAACCCCAATTCTTAGGTTTAATTATCCGGGGGGGGCCCCTTTAAAAAAATTTTAAATTTTATTTAAATTTTCCCGTTTTTTAAATTTAAATTTATTTTAATTTTTAAATTATTTAATATATATATATATATATATAATATATATACACACACCCACACACACACAACAAAAAAAGGGGGTCGCCATCTCTCCGACAGTCTGCCTCACCACCTGTCAGAGATGATGAAGGCGAGCATCCCTCCGCCTCGACCCGCGTTCGTGCCGAACCTCACAACGGCCGTGGTGGAGGCGTTCGACTTGAACCGACTGGCGTTCACTCTGGACCCAACAGAGTCCATTGGTCTGCTCGGAGAATTCATGAAACTCGTCAAGAAGACAGCGAATGAGCAGCGGGTGTTCATCGCCGCCCAAGAGAACAGCACGTTTCTTATCAACGCAGGTCGGTCGCCTGGAATAATTCGCCTAAGATCGTCAGGCATGATTTTTAATAAATCAGTATTGCATATTAGTGACCTTTAATTTAAAAGTAAATAATTTTGTGTAATATGTGATTGCGAAATTTAATATGTATTTATTTTACTTAAAATTTTTTTTATTTTATTCTCTTGTAGTTATTATTTATTTCGTTGTTGTTCGTTCGTTCCGTCTGTCGTTTCGTTGTTGTTCGTTTTTGTTTCCGTTCGTTTCGCCCCCGCCTCCGTTCGTTTGGGCCGCCGTTTTCGTTCGTTCGTTTCCTTTTCCGTTCTCGTTGTTCGTCGTCGGGCGTTGTCCGTTCGTCGTTTGTTCGGCGTCGTTCGCGTTGCCCCGTTCGCCGTCGCTTTTGTTTTCGTTTCGTTGGTTCTTCCTCCCTGTTGTTCGTTGTTGTTCGGTTTTGTCTTTTGTCGTTGTCTGTTCTTGTCTCTTCTTCCCCTCGTTTCTGTCCTGTTCCGCTGTCGGGTTTGCGCTGTTTTCCGTCGTCGTTCGTTCGTCGCCCGTTCGTTTCGGCTGTTGTCCGCTTTTTCCTGTTTCTGCGTTTCGTTCCCGCGTCGTCTTCGTCCTGTCTGTTGTTTTTTGTTTCGTTTCTTTTGTTGCGCTGTTTCGCGTCTGTCGTTCGTTCTTCGTTCGTCCGTTTCGGCGTTTCTTTTCCCGCTGGCCCTGGCCCGTTGGTTTCGTTCTCGCGCTGTTTCCGCGCGTTTCGTTTCGTTCTCGTTGGTTTCTGTCGTTGTCTGTCTGTCTGTCTGCGTTGTTCGTCGTTTTTGTTTCGTTTTCGTTGTTTCGTTTCGTTTTTTGTTTCGTTGTCGTCGTTCCCTCGTCGTTGTTCGTTGTTCTCTTTGCGTTTCCGTTTTTGCCGTTTCTTTTCGCGCGTTGTTGTTCTTCGGCTTGTTTTCTTTGCGTTTTTTTCTTGTTGTTCTTGTTTTGTTTTTTGCATTTTAGACCAAAGTTTTTTTAAAAACCTTTTTGTATTTTCCCCGGGAATTTAACGGTCTTACATTTTTGATTTTTTTTTTTTTTTTTTTTTTTATTATTGCAGTTACTGCTATTACTAGTGTTATTATTGAAAGTTTTGATCATTTTCTACTATGCAACTGTTGTTATTCATACGCCAATTTATGATCATTGTACACGTGTCTCCTTCCACGCGACGAGTTCGACTCGTGTCTTTCTGTGTACGTCCGCGGCCGCTTCCCCTGGGTGATTGGCATGTGACCCGGGTACAGGGCCCTGGGGATTGGCATGTGACCCGGGGGATTCATGTGACCCTTTTAGGGATTTACCCCTTTTGGGGGTTGGCATGGACCCGGGGGTTCATGTGACCCCGGGGATTGGCATGTGACCCCGGGGGTTGGCATGTGACCCCGGGGATTGGCATGTGACCCTTGGGGGTTGGCAGGACCCCTTTTTGGGGGGTATGGGGGACTTTGGGTGATTTGGGATGTGACCCTGTGTGATTGGAGGACCCCTTGATTGGCATTTACCCTGGGGGTTGGCATTTATCGTGGGTGAGGCTGTGACCCCGGGGGTTGGCATGTGACCGTGGGGATTGGCATGTCCCCGGGGACTGCATGGGCCCCGGGGGTTAGTGACCCGGGGATTGGCATGTGACCCTGGGGCGATTCCCAGGCAGGGCCCGGGGGTTTGGGATGGACCCCTGCGGGGGGTTACGGTGGGGGATTGGCATGTGACCCTGGGTGATTGGCATGTGACCTACCAATTTGTAATGCATTTCATAAAACATAGCGGCAGGTGTCTGCATGTGTTTATTCGCGTGGTTTTGATACGCCGCCACGCCTCTTACAAAACACGACACAACGGGAAAGTGTGTTAACAGATCAAAACCCTGTTATGTTGCAAACTGATTAACCCCCAATATGTTTGTAACTGGCAGCATTTGTGCGCGCAGTTGCAATTTTTTTAAAGTCTGAAGGTTTTTTTGTGAGCGCCAGGGGGCAATTCGGGGTTCTTGGAGAACTTTACCAACTGAATAAATCGTGAACGTCAAAGAAAGACCTCCATCAACACTATCCCAGCGACAGCGCGACAGCGCGACAGCATAGTGGTGCTGAAGTGCTTTCGCTCCTGCAAAACGTCTTCAAAAGCACAGACTTCATTCCTCCGATATCATGTTGCGAGACAGCGTAACGACGTAGATATACCAAAATCACCGGCTCCGCCCGATACTCATTAAAATCATTCCGCCGCGTGTGAAACAGGTGATAATATCTTCAGTCATATTTCGACGACCATAATTTTATAATCTAGTAGTATTTATCACCTCTCACCATTCAGAGTACATAGCGGGAACCTTAATGTATTTTCAATAGGACAAGGGCAGATATATTTATGTACCTATTATATATTCATGCTGAAATACCCACCAAACACTCGACACATATCTGCCGGATGGTCCACTCACCTGGATGTGTCGCCTAGTTGGTGATTTCCGTGAAAGTGGCGGCTGTTATTGTAGTTCCAATTAGACAGATTCCCCAGACTGCGCGCCCATCTACATCTCACTTGATGTTCATCCACAATTAGCTGCCTTCTCAGTTAAATGTAGTCACAGCGACAGAAGACACTGGCTTGAGCGTTCATGTTTTTGTTATGTAAATTACATATATTCCTCACTAGACGTTGTTGAATTTGTATTGGGTGTTTACCGTCAAACAAACTAAGTTGCAATTTGGCGTAGTTGAAACCGTAGATTGGTGTATGCCTATGTGTGGCTGCTGTTCATATATTCATACTTCTCCAGAGAAACAAGGACAGAGTCCGCCAGACGAGGCCAAGTGTATTGTGAACTTCGCCATCGAGTTGCTTGTTGCTCTCCGAAGACACTGCGTCAAGTCAGCGTCTAACATCACTCTGAGAGCTCGGATTGGCATTCATTCTGGTACGTAAATTCAAATCATTTTCATTGACATTTATAAAGCATTATTCCAACAGTTGTTTGGTTTTTATTCCCCCCTTAAAAAAACTTTCTTTTTTGGTGTTTTCTCAGGGTTGGGGAACCCCCAAAATTTTCAGCTGAAGTGTTTGGGGGAAAACAAAAAAACGAATCAACCGGGATTTTTTTCCTCCCCCCCGTTGGGGTTTTGGGTATTCCCCCAAAAAAAAAAAGAACAGGTGTCCCAGGGGGAAAACACCAAACTGACAGGTGTGCCAGAATACACCAAACCTGACAGGTGTGCCAAAAAACCCAAACCCGACAGGTGTGCCAGAATACACCAAACCTGACAGGTGTGCCAGAATACACCAAACCTGACAGGTGTGCCAGAATACACCAAACCTGACAGGTGTGCCAGAATACACCAAACCTGACAGGTGTGCCAGAATACACCAAACCTGACAGGTGTGCCCGAATACACCAAACCTGACAGGTGTGCCAGAATAAAAAACCAAAAACCCTGACAGGGTGGTTTCCAGAATACACCAAACCTGACAGGTGTGCCAGAATACACCAAACCTGACAGGTGTGCCAGAATACACCAAACCTGACAGGTGTGCCAGAATACACCAAACCTGACAGGTGTGCCAGAATACACCAAACCTGACAGGTGTGCCCGAATACACCAAAAACTAAAAGACAGGTGTGCCAGAATACACCAAACCTGACAGGTGTGTCAGAATACACCAAACTAGACAGGTGTGCCCGACAGACATTATTAATCTCGTTACCATGCACTGCCTTCAAACCTGCCATTGCTATGCTGAACAAGTATAGGAGTTAACATCATAATTACTTTAGCTGTTTAACAAGAATAACGAGAACAATATTATTGTATGTTTACGGTTATACATACCAATACAAAATAGTGTATCTCTTTACTGTGATTTCTTATAAGCAAAACTACTGCACATGTATCTGAATTTTTAGCTCGCCATAAATGCAATAACCCTATATACAATATGTCGCAATAGTTGTTATTGTTTTATTTACTTCCGTTTGGACATCGCAATGCATTATGAAGTATATATGCAACTTTTTCGTCAACGCATAGCTATGAAACTGCCGGAGATATAATAAAGAGCCAACTTGTTATTGTATACGTTTAGTGGTATATTGACTAATAACAATAACTCATGCTAGATGCAATGGGACATGATTATAGATGTGGGCGGATGTCACTTTCGCTTTTTAGTTTGAAGGCATTTTCAAGGTCAATAACTTAGATGTGGGTAACAATAATATGTTGATACATTAATTGACACACATTATTGTACGTATGTAGTTGTGCACTTTAATGCACACTTTGTATAGTGTATAGTCAATCATTTTACGTCAACATGCTGTCAGAGTGCCACTGACGTAATACACCCACTGATGGAGAACCGTCTGTGTGGCAGGAATGAGACGCCTGGAGAAGTCGGCGCTGGGGCTCACGCAGAATTCATTTCAATGTACTAGATCACGAAAATGAACCAAAACGACCTTAAAGACTTATGAGCTCATAATACTACTCGTAACTCAACCCTAAGATCAACTGCTTTCAGTTCCATTACATTTTCCTAAATCTGAAATGTAACATCGTTTGCCTAGGTACAACTATGAGCTGGATCTCTGGTCTGGGTGAGGGCGACCAGCCTCGTTACTGCATACTCGGTGCGCCTGTCACAGTCGCGCGTAAACTCGCGAGAGTCGCCAAACGTACGTACACCTAGTGCAATTGTCTATCACAACCGAGACCAGGTCAATCGCTTAGCATATGCGATCAGGGGTGCTGAACAACAGTTGGGCCCAAACTATTACGGGAACACAACGTTTTCAAAATGTCCGCCATGCAATCTGAAAATAGTGATCTTCTCCACTTGAATGTAACACCGAATTTAGCAACTTGATTGTAGCTTTGGGACATAATCAGTCAATCAATTGATCAATAAATAATAATAATAAATAATAAACCAGGCAACCAATCGATCAATCAACCAATCAATCAAAGCACAAATTCAGGATAATTTAATGTAATTACATGATGACCTGTTTTGCCTAGGATCAACTGTTTGTTACGTTAGTTTTAAAATGAAGCGTATTTTCTTTTCGAGAATACGTTAAGATGATTCAAAATTCACCCATAAATGGCGTTAGTAAGCGGGTAATGGCGACTGCGTACGATGTACATATAATACAAGTATGAGGGGACTTACATTACTGCAAGTTTCTGTTTTTGTTTTTGAAATTTTTAGGGCAAAACCCCCCCCGGGGCATCACGCACTAGTATGGTTGCTCGGTTTCAGGATGGCTGGCTTCATGTTATCTGGAAGTGGAAAAAAAGATTTGTGCTTGGGAATATGGGATTAGGGTGGGGGGGGTGGGGAAAAGTACCAAAAAAAATTTTGGGGGGGGTAAGGGGTGTGGAGGGGGACGGGGGGGTGGTGTTATTGCTTATTGGAGGTGCCTTAATTGATTAATTCCTGCAATGCACCCTTAAAGGTGTCGAGACTGTTGTGGGCAAATACACTAGAAGGAAGTCTGTTCCACTGGGCTACTGTTTGTGGAAACGTTGGAAAGTTGGCCTCGTACCAGGAGAAATGGCACGATTAAGACTGGGAAGTGAGTAATCTATTTCTAGTGAAGTGGTGTCGTGCGTGTGTGAACCATGCGTATCTATCGACGTGGCATGGAAACAATAACCTACGATGACGTCTGCTAGTTTGAGAAAATAATGTCTGGTTTCAGTAGAATTTACTGAAAAAAAGACTTACGTTTTAAACACTGTTAGCGTATACGTCTATGTCTTAAGTCGTTCTTACTGATACACAGGCGTAATCTTTGATATATTTTACAGCCAACACTATTCGAGTTGGCGTCGACACGATGGAGCTGATGAATGCAGATGAGATGTATGAGTTTGAGGAAGCTGGCCCATTCCCGGTGCAAAAATACCAAAGGGAAAAATTTATCAAAATTATAAACCTTTTTTTCAAAGGATTTTTTCCCCAGTGAACTTTTTTTTCCAAAGAAAACAAAATTAGTTTTTTAAAATATTCCCATTTTTTGGTAAACGCAGGGGACCAGACCCCGAGAAAGGGCACCCGGGAAAACCCCGCCGCCGAGCAAAAATTTTAAAATTGGAAAATAAAAAACTGACAACTTAATGATGTACTTATATATTTCATACTACATACTTCTGACATCGAACAGAAGCGCATTATTTACCCGAGATGCCGTTGCTCAGCTCATGTTGTCCACTGCGTTTACGCACGCATGCGCAATATAAAAAACATACTTTCGCTTATCTTTGCAACGCACAAAGTTCAGCTCGCTATAATCTTGTCCAATGGTGTTATATTTAGATAAATAATTACCTTGCGTATATGCACCGAGACTGGGCCAGCTTCCTCAAACTCATACATCTCATCTGCATTCATCAGCTCCATCGTGTCGACGCCAACTCGAATAGTGTTGGCTGTAAAATATATCAAAGATTACGCCTGTGTATCAGTAAGAACGACTTAAGACATAGACGTATACGCTAACAGTGTTTAAAACGTAAGTCTTTTTTTCAGTAAATTCTACTGAAACCAGACATTATTTTCTCAAACTAGCAGACGTCATCGTAGGTTATTGTTTCCATGCCACGTCGATAGATACGCATGGTTCACACACGCACGACACCACTTCACTAGAAATAGATTACTCACTTCCCAGTCTTAATCGTGCCATTTCTCCTGGTACGAGGCCAACTTTCCAACGTTTCCACAAACAGTAGCCCAGTGGAACAGACTTCCTTCTAGTGTATTTGCCCACAACAGTCCCCGACCCCTTTAAGGGTGCATTGCAGGACATTAACCTGACAATTGCACCCTTCAGGCACCTCCAATAACCAATATACACCACCACCCCGTCCCCCTCCACACCCCATCCCTACCACACCCCCACCCTTGATTTGTACTTTTCCCCACCCACCCCACCCTAATCCCATATTCCCAAGCACAAATACTCTTATTCCACTTCCAGATAACATGAAGCCAGCCATCCTGAAACCGAGCAACCATACTAGTGCGTGATGCCCCAGTAGGGGTTTTGCACTACAACATAACAGAAACAGAAACAGAAACTTGCAGTAATGTAAGTCCCCTCATACTTGTATTATATGTACATCGTACGCAGTCGCCATTACCCGCTTACTAACGCCATTTATGGGTGAATTTTGAATCATCTTAACGTATTCTCGAAAAGAAAATACGCTTCATTTTAAAACTAACGTAACAAACAGTTGATCCTAGGCAAAACAGGTCATCATGTAATTACATTAAATTATCCTGAATTTGTGCTTTGATTGATTGGTTGATTGATCGATTGGTTGCCTGGTTTATTATTTATTATTATTATTTATTGATCAATTGATTGACTGATTATGTCCCAAAGCTACAATCAAGTTGCTAAATTCGGTGTTACATTCAAGTGGAGAAGATCACTATTTTCAGATTGCATGGCGGACATTTTGAAAACGTTGTGTTCCCGTAATAGTTTGGGCCCAACTGTTGTTCAGCACCCCTGATCGCATATGCTAAGCGATTGACCTGGTCTCGGTTGTGATAGACAATTGCACTAGGTGTACGTACGTTTGGCGACTCTCGCGAGTTTACGCGCGACTGTGACAGGCGCACCGAGTATGCAGTAACGAGGCTGGTCGCCCTCACCCAGACCAGAGATCCAGCTCATAGTTGTACCTAGGCAAACGATGTTACATTTCAGATTTAGGAAAATGTAATGGAACTGAAAGCAGTTGATCTTAGGGTTGAGTTACGAGTAGTATTATGAGCTCATAAGTCTTTAAGGTCGTTTTGGTTCATTTTCGTGATCTAGTACATTGAAATGAATTCTGCGTGAGCCCCAGCGCCGACTTCTCCAGGCGTCTCATTCCTGCCACACAGACGGTTCTCCATCAGTGGGTGTATTACGTCAGTGGCACTCTGACAGCATGTTGACGTAAAATGATTGACTATACACTATACAAAGTGTGCATTAAAGTGCACAACTACATACGTACAATAATGTGTGTCAATTAATGTATCAACATATTATTGTTACCCACATCTAAGTTATTGACCTTGAAAATGCCTTCAAACTAAAAAGCGAAAGTGACATCCGCCCACATCTATAATCATGTCCCATTGCATCTAGCATGAGTTATTGTTATTAGTCAATATACCACTAAACGTATACAATAACAAGTTGGCTCTTTATTATATCTCCGGCAGTTTCATAGCTATGCGTTGACGAAAAAGTTGCATATATACTTCATAATGCATTGCGATGTCCAAACGGAAGTAAATAAAACAATAACAACTATTGCGACATATTGTATATAGGGTTATTGCATTTATGGCGAGCTAAAAATTCAGATACATGTGCAGTAGTTTTGCTTATAAGAAATCACAGTAAAGAGATACACTATTTTGTATTGGTATGTATAACCGTAAACATACAATAATATTGTTCTCGTTATTCTTGTTAAACAGCTAAAGTAATTATGATGTTAACTCCTATACTTGTTCAGCATAGCAATGGCAGGTTTGAAGGCAGTGCATGGTAACGAGATTAATAATGTCTGTCGGGCACACCTGTCTAGTTTGGTGTATTCTGACACACCTGTCAGGTTTGGTGTATTCTGGCACACCTGTCAGGTTTGGTGTATTCTGGCACACCTGTCAGGTTTGGTGTATTCTGGCACACCTGTCAGGTTTGGTGTATTCTGGCACACCTGTCAGGTTTGGTGTATTCTGGCACACCTGTCAGGTTTGGTGTATTCTGGCACACCTGTCAGGTTTGGTGTATTCTGGCACACCTGTCAGGTTTGGTGTATTCTGACACACCTGTCAGGTTTGGTGTATTCTGGCACACCTGTCTAGTTTGGTGTATTCTGACACACCTGTCAGGTTTGGTGTATTCTGGCACACCTGTCAGGTTTGGTGTATTCTGGCACACCTGTCAGGTTTGGTGTATTCTGGCACACCTGTCAGGTTTGGTGTATTCTGGCACACCTGTCAGGTTTGGTGTATTCTGGCACACCTGTCAGGTTTGGTGTATTCTGGCACACCTGTCAGGTTTGGTGTATTCTGGCACACCTGTCAGGTTTGGTGTATTCTGGCACACCTGTCAGGTTTGGTGTATTCTGGCACACCTGTCTAGTTTGGTGTATTAGCGACACACGGTGAGGACATTCCGTGATTCGTGTTTGTTTCTCCTCACACTTCGAGCTGAGACTGGCGATGCATCTGAGTACACCAGACAGTGTAGGGGAGGAATACACCGACATCAGCCGGTTAGATCGCTGCGCTCCATTAAACATAATCTATGTGTGTTCCACAACCAACACATTACAGCGGTGACCGAACTTTCAGCGTGGCTGCTCCAAGTCGCTACAGCAGCATATGACATCAACATCAATGATATATGTTGCTTTTAAGTGAAGTGTGTTTTCTAGAATATTTTGTACAACACTGTGACCAACAACTGTTGGAATAATGCTTTATAAATGTCAATGAAAATGATTTGAATTTACGTACCAGAATGAATGCCAATCCGAGCTCTCAGAGTGATGTTAGACGCTGACTTGACGCAGTGTCTTCGGAGAGCAACAAGCAACTCGATGGCGAAGTTCACAATACACTTGGCCTCGTCTGGCGGACTCTGTCCTTGTTTCTCTGGAGAAGTATGAATATATGAACAGCAGCCACACATAGGCATACACCAATCTACGGTTTCAACTACGCCAAATTGCAACTTAGTTTGTTTGACGGTAAACACCCAATACAAATTCAACAACGTCTAGTGAGGAATATATGTAATTTACATAACAAAAACATGAACGCTCAAGCCAGTGTCTTCTGTCGCTGTGACTACATTTAACTGAGAAGGCAGCTAATTGTGGATGAACATCAAGTGAGATGTAGATGGGCGCGCAGTCTGGGGAATCTGTCTAATTGGAACTACAATAACAGCCGCCACTTTCACGGAAATCACCAACTAGGCG
>JAODUO010003905.1:0-22342 GCA_025642075.2 Ridgeia piscesae | reverse complement strand
AATAAGATCATACATCTAGCTTTTTTTACTACATTTTATATACATAACTTTGCATCATTAGTAATTTCTAGCATAGCTAATTATTATATCATGTTGAAATGACAGCTGTTTCTGTTTCAGTGTGGCTGTGTTTATGGGAGTGTATGACGCTGTCAGAAATGTATGTAGCAAACTACGTTTACATTTGGATTCTAAGACATTTGATCTAGAAGAGAGATAATAGCAAGAACACTGTTATGTTAAGACAACTAAAGATAACTTAAACATATAATGTCACAAGATGCTATCAGCAGTCGTATTTATGCTAAAAAAATAAATTACCTTGAACAGTGTACACGTAAATATGTTGTAACACTGTGTGAAAAGCTTATATTCCAGAATGCAAAGACTGTTGCTTCATTCGAGACTGCCAATTGGTTGGCATTACGTTATTATATCGTCTCAAGAAGAATATGTCAACTGATTGGTAATCAGATGGATGCAGACATTGTTGTCACGGTTTGATATGAATCTAGACATATACTTGTGTCATGAAATGACGCACACCGATGACAAATTTGCAAACATTCCAGATGTTATGTACAAATTTATTGTGATAAACCTTTCTAAACTGCAGAAATTCTGCAAGCAAGTTCTTAAAGTCAACACATCACTGACGAGTTCTCGTAACAGTTGTAAGATGTACAACATTTTATACGAGTTCGTATTTATCAGTATTCTGTTGAATATTTGCTGGTAAGAATGCATTTCTTTATCAAGATGCACCAAACCAGTACCTCTTACATCAAGTTAAATATGTTGATTCAACCAGATGTGCATATGAGTGCATTAAACGTTATGGTAATAATTTTCTGAGCATGTCCTGAATGTTGTGTAACAGTATGATGTGAACAATACCTCATACATAATCACCAGCTTGATTTGGTCAACACACCTACTATTTCACATAAGCTGATCAGTGTGCACAACATACTATTCTAATAACAAGTCTTGAATTCACTTACTATTCTTGATTCACAGCTGATAGTTTAAACTGACATACACTCTTACAACCAGCTTGATAGTTGTCAACAAACAGCGTATGACAATACAAGTGACAGCACATGCCAATATTATCCTGAAGATGCACCACAACATTTTCTCAATCAATGTGCAATCATACCATAATTGTTGTCTGAAAACATTGCTTGACATAATGAAATAATTGCAAAACAACTTCAACTATAAACAATGAGAACACAGATAAAAATGTTGTAAAGTCATTTCTTAAAACGAAACTTGTAAATTCGTCTTGCTTCTTGTCAGATGAAAGGTGTTTATTCTTTATAAATTAACTTCAGAATTTTGTTTAGAGAATGTTGGTCAAAAAAATTGCTACATACCCACAACTCAAGTACATTTTGCAAATGTTTCATGTGTCTTCTTCATCAGCTCAGCTTGTTATGTTCCAGTTATATTGAAACGTATCAAAATATTTGTGGTGTATATCTGGAAAATAATTAGTTGGCATTATGTGCTTCATTTGTTTGAGTATACGTCAACTTTGAGAATAAAAGTAACCACATTGAAATTATTTAAAGTTAAAATCAGTTTTGAAATTCACAATATTAAGTAAACAGTGTTAAAATATTTTCCAGATGTACAATGTTTTCAGGAAAATATGTTGGCATCACTTTTTTTCAGCATATGAATATCTTGTAGGCTGCTGGAACATGGCAACACATTGTGTTTTATATGTTTACAGTTTCTTTGTATTGTCTTACATTTCACTCTTGGCTATATCTCAACATATTCAGAAACATGTCTTCAGCAAAATCCATGTACAAACGTGCAAGTTTAATCTATCCTACTTGTTACACTGGTTCTTCTGCGATATTTTACACTATACCCATGATAACAGCAGAGCCAGATTTGAAACAGACATGCCATTTTTACTATGATTAAATAAAGTGCCTAGCTATGCTTAGGAGCAATGTTTATCTAAGAAGAAAGTTACTGTTCACTTCCGAATGTAAAATGTGCGTGAAATCTTACGAAGCGTTACAGAACTGTGTGATCTTGTTGCCACGCCGATACTCATGCGTAAGCAATCTGTTGTGTAATTTCTCCAAATCTTTTGCGGACTCACAGGTATTTCTCCATTATCACCCACCCCACAATGTTATATAGAGCGAGACTAGTCACTAAGTTGCGTTTCTGTCACCTCTCTTCAGTTTCTCATCGCATGTCTGTGTGTGTTAGGTACTCCACGAGAGGACAGTCAATCGTCTGCACCCAGTGCACGAGTTTGGGCGCAACCAGTTGTCATATTTTTAGTTTGCATATTGGATCGATGATGATGTAATGTATGGATCCGTGTGTAATGCAGTCTCGAATGGATGTGTTCAAGGCGCTAGTCGTTATAGATCATGTTGCCTGCGTACATGTGTCGAATGCTTTTTCACATCCGTTAGTGTTAAAACCATTGATTTTCATAGTGTAACTGGTTAAGTGATAACATATTTTTAATGTTTAGTATAATTACCCATACTGCTGAACCTGATAATGAATGTCTTTTGCAGGATGTTTTCATTTAGATAGGAGTTATCATTAGTGTTATTATAACACATGTGTTTTGCATACATCTGCTGTAATAACATCAATATTTATGCTGCATTTTATATAAGTGCATTTCATAACCATATATTCATTAGGCTCGTCTGCGAACACAACAAACAAACCAAAATACAAACACACACAATATACATGAAATCATGAATGTTGTTATCCTGAAACATGATATTAAAATTAAAAATCCACTGAAATTAAGTCAAGAAGCTTTATAAATTTAGGGTATTTTGTTAGGGATTTTTTTATAATTAATATAAAAATTATTAATGTATTAAATCATAAATTATTCATAAAATGTCAATGTTATAAACATCACACAGTTCCTCATGAAGAAGTCATGAATATTTAGACTGTCGATTTTCTGTACTCAATGTGTCTCAAGTGTTCGTTACGAACACAATGTAAAGTAATCTTTTTTGCAATATACACATACACTAAATCATCCAGTGGATAGGTTAGAATGATACATGTAAGGTTCTGGCAAACATAATAACATTGCAGTCAAGTACTAACATGAATTATGTATATTGTGTTAAATGGCTATTATCGAAATTCTATTTTTTTTACCTCTAAGCTTAAGACAATGTTACTAACAATGTACTGTCAGTATTATGGATGTCACCAAGTTTGAACACGAAGTAGATGAGATAGAAGACACAGAGTTTATTTAAATAATAAGACTAGATCATTGTCATTTGTTTTAACTGTAGATTAAAATTTGAAATATAATCATTATGCTCTTATCGGCAATACTTTTACAACCGAATTTAGCTATATTTGATTGATTAAATAGATGTTTATCATTATGCTAACAAATATGCGCGTACTCAATTGTCTTTTTCACGCTTATGGGTTCTCTTCGAGCCAAGCAGAGAGCTTGTCATTTACTAAGCCAATAAGCATCTACAAAAAGTTTCATGATGATTTTACGGTTCGTGATTCTTGATGCATTGTGGTGTTGCAGTACTGCCATCAGTTACTACCGACTTGCTAAACGGTATTTGACATATCGTTGTAGCCAATGTGTCTGGTTGTTACTGATGCAGTGCGTGCACTTGATATTCTACCCAATTATTGCAAACGAGTGTCGATAGTTACGACACATTTCAGTTGTAGTGCCTGCGGCTAAGACAATGTGCTCACGGATTTACACGTTTCTCACGGTGGTTTTCTGACTACAAAATGCCGAAAATGTCAAACGGAAAATCTCACCCTGAATTATAAATATATACCATATTTCTTTTAAACAAATTACGCCTTGGAAACACCATGAAAATCGCATTCACATTTAAAAATTTACTATACAAGGAAATTAAAACAAGATAAAGTGTCATAGTGTTATTACTTAAACAGTGTTTTCAATTAATCTCCTTCGTGTCAAATGGTAAATCCAATGTAACTTATTGTTTTACTTTTAATGTAAGGATAGTAATGGTATAACACACCTGCACAAACACCATAACAAATCATAATAATTGATAAAACAATGATGCAATTATTATATAAAATTGAAAAAAACTGTATTTATAATAAGTTGACATGTTTAAATTTGGACAAAATAAGTTCATTTATATTGCACAGAAAAGTCAACCATTTTAACCTTTTTTGTTTAGTATAGTCATTAAAACATTTTATCAAACGTTATCTACAAAATTAATTATTATTTTTACACGTTGCACTAATAAAAACAGTCTGTTATGTCAATGTCATATGATAATAATAGCGTACATAGGACTAGACTATACTATTCTAAAGGAGTTGATAATTGACGTGTCAAACAGTATTCTGTCACATTTATGGTTTTGTTTCACTTTCAGTGCCACCTTCAGGCAGAACCCATCGTCTTTCTAAGATCTTTAAAACAACACGTGGTTGTCTTACATGTTCAGGTTTTTGCTTTCTATGCGCAGAATAGCACCTTGTCCGGACGAAATCGTATCCTGCCATTAGAATGACAACAAATAAAGACACGAGCCTACAAGGTTAGGAAACCCTGTGTTGATGTAGAAGATGAGAAAGCGTGCCTTACTACGTGTATAAAAACCCAAAATGGACATGAAATCTTTGGCGGTCAGCACGCTTGATAGTAATTTATACCGTATCACTATTAATGCAATGAAATAAGTCACATTTCATGTCGCTATATAAAATTAATCGGTGACTTGACTAACCTGATTGAGTAAAAATTGTTTTTGTTCTATGCAGTAGATTGGTTCACCACCATATTGGCATAGACTGTTACACTGAATACGATGCACATGGCCGTGCAGTTGTCAAAATATTATAATCTATCGGAACTCAGAAAATACAAGGAATAATTCATATTTGTATCTGTATAGCATTATTTTTGGAGTCTCCGCGACTTAAACTGATGCAAAATCTAAGTTCTCTACTTTCAATATCAAGCTAAAAAGGAGTTTTGCTAGTCTGATTATGGTATGGCATTGGTATTGTTCACATAAAACCATCACTATATCCCCATCTACAGGCAGACTCAATACATATTTCCACTGCAAACGCTTTGTGACACTGCATAGGCAATTCATGGTTGAAATCCAAGCAATTAACTTGAATCGTAACGAAGGGATAACTGTATATTGTTTAGAATCTGATAAAGAAAAGTTGCATTCTTGAAATCCAACTGCCAAGATATTTCACGGGACGACGACGATATATTAGATAAATCAGAAACTGTATTTAACTTTACATACTTACACAGTTGAGGCGGGGAACACCACCAGTGTGGTGGTCTGACGCCACAAAACCTCTCGGCTTCAACACGCAGAACACGGCATGCTTTAAAGAAGGCTTTATACAATAAATATAATTACATAAACATCTGGAATGTTTGTCAAATAAATTGTAAGTCAGAAGTTGCAATGGCATGGTCATGATTATGACAAAAAGTTAAGCTATTCATATCATAGCCGTCAAACGACAGTGTCACCAACGAGTGTTCCAAGCAGACAATGTCTTCTTAAACAGGTATAATACAATGCACCAACCTTGGCAGTCTCGATGAAGCAAACCAGTTTTCAACTGAGGAAAGTGTTACTCATTTCACACGTAGCCAGACTTAGCCTGGTACATACAAGGCATTATTCATACATTAAATCAGAACTAGCCATTTGTGACTGTCAATAATTGTTTAAGTTTTTGTACAAGTATGTTTTACAAAAGAATTACTAAACATAATTAAGGATTGTTCTATTCTGATCAAATGCTAAGTCAGTGGAATTAGCTATTTGAAAAATATTTCAATTAACCAACATTGAAAACAAGATTGTCCATACCAAAATGTATTGACAGAATGGCATGACATCCTAGATGACGCTTCAGGTCTGTATGTCAAATGTAAATGTCATGGAGGGATGTGTATAAAATGTATGCAATAATTACTACATGCAAATTGTGTTGACTATATCTTGTGTATGTCAAGTGTATGTGATGGTCTCTGTATGTCAAGTGTATACAATGTTGGGGCGTGTTTGTGAGGGCCATGGCTTCCCTTTGTTTTTTTAATAATGCATGTTCATGGCAAACTTTACATGCTCGCACGTTTTTTATCCACCATTCCAACATCCAAGATATGCCACAGATATAATGTTGTCTGCACGATAATTTATGCAGTGATTTTTGGATGTCACAAATATACAATAATCCCTGTATGTCATGTGCATGCTATGGTCTGAAGAAATTGCACAACAAACACAATCATTACAAATATAACAACAGTTTCCTGTACACCATCTTATGAGTACCACTTGTAAATAAATCAATAAATCACACATATTTTGATGTTTAATAATGAACATTTGGCCTTCTACTGCCAATGCAAGACGAAACCCTGCATAACGGAAAATGACCAATTTGAAACAGAAAGCAATGTCTGATAGATTCACGCATTTTTAGTGATCTGGAGGATTATCTGATGACGCCAACGTTCCACCAACAACCAATTACTCAATTCGTTGTGATTTATAGAGAATGTTCGATGTTTCTCAGAGGTTAAGAAGTACTATACTATGTTTCTTCATATAAACTTAATTAACACAGCACACTTAATAAGAAAGTGTACAATGGGAATCACACAGACCACTAACTCATCTACATCAATCACTCTTGCTCTCTTCATATCTCTCTCCTCTCTCCTCTCTCTCTCTCCTCCCTCACTCTCATTTTATGTACCTCACACAAGTAGCACTTGTTCAGTCAAACATTTCTTTAAATATTAAGAGGTAAAAAATGAAATAGTAATTATCTGATAAGAATACCATTTCAACCAATTTAGCATTGCAATGCCCTTGAAACAGTCACTTGTCTGACCAAGCATTCAGAGACCACAATGCCTTTGGCAGTACACTAACCTCAGATCACTGGCCATACAACTTTGTACATGCTGTATAGACAAACACACAGAGATGTAGTAAAATGTGCATGTCGTAGAATTGCATAGAAGACATAAGACAAGACCCCCACGTGTCCCAGGTAGAAATGACAGTGGTGATGTGTGCACGTGACATTGCTTTAGGGGCTGCAATGTGGTGTCTGGCCCATATACAACTGATCCGGGGATAGGCCCAAAAGCATGCACACTTATCTTTGAAATCCTTAACATATGTAAACAAGTGCTTCTGCACAAAAGGCTTTAATTATTTTAACAATTTCGTTTTTTTCATACCCAGGTTTTCTTGCATGAAGCATCGCTAGCGGTGTTTAAAAAGCAACATATCTTGGATTGTTAGATTTGAATGCAAACTAAAAGAGGCCAATTCTGGCGATTTATTCATATAAATACACACATTGTTTTAAACAATGCATGCCGAAAATGTGCTATTTTTAAGTTTCAACCAGGTCATTAGTTACGTTGTCTCTGGTGACAGAGATTGAAATTTACACATCCCATGAAATTAAGGAAGAAACGACATTACATGTAAATGCAGCACAAGACAAGAAATTGTGCGCAACAGGCAAATCACAGCTAGATTTCTGCCTCGTTTGCCCACGTATGTACACACTGGCGTCACGCACAGTGACACTTCAGATTATATACACAGTTCACAAAATACTATGGCACAGAGCAGAATACTGACAGCAGCACTGGGTGCTACTGGCACGGTGCACAAGCAAGACTGCACACGTGCAAGGTCATGCAACACCAACCAAAAACCAACACAAAAAACAAAAAAACACACCACACACAACACCAAAACACAAAAAAACCCCACAAACAAACACCAAAACACACACACAACACACACACACACACACACACACACACACACACACACACACACACACACACACACACACACACACACACACACACACACACACACACACACACACACACACACACACACACACACACACACACACACACACACACACACACACACACACACACACACACACACACACACACACACACACACACAGAAATCATAAGAATGTTAAAAAGTATATCCTCGTAAACATTACTTATTAAAATTTAAAAGGCTCCATACTAAGAAATGAAGCTACAGAGAAAGTTTTATAAAATATTAAGGTATTTAAAAAAAGTAGTTATGGGACATATTTTTTAAAATAATTATATAATAACAAATTATTAATTAATTAAATCAATAAAATTTATTCATAAAATGCATGTTCATAAAACAGTCAACACAGTTCCTCATTTGAAGTAAGTCATGAATGAGTTTTAAGGACTCTGTGGAACGAATGTTTTCTGGCTAACCATTCCAAAATGCTGATACTCAAGTGGTTGGACATAGGTTAGGACAGGGAACCTAAGTAAGAAAGTAAATCTTTATTTCCAACAACAATATCCATCATTACACATCACAGCGTAACAAATACAACCTCGTATGTGGAAAGGGGGTGAACATGAGTACAAAACATATCAATGGTTCATGCCAAACCATATTAAATGTCGACGAGATAAGTACAACATGAATTTGTTAAGTGTATTAAGCTGTATAAAGAAGACTGATCATGATTAAATTCCTTATTGTTAATATTTCACCTGCCACAGCAAGCAGAATTACGAGTACTATTTCACTCAGATCTATTGTTGACACTAACCACATGTAGCTGTCATGTTATTCTGTGTCATGTTCCCTCAATGTTCTGATTGTGACACAAATGCATACCTTGTGATCTCATCTTTCAGTCAGTATCCAGGTTTTATAGACTAATAATGTGCACCTGTTTATGAACCGGTAGATTAAAATAATAGACAATATGAATCATTATTCTCTTATTTCTGGCAATGTCACTTTTGAAACAAATGTGTAAATTTAGCTATACTGTTGAAGATATAAAAATGAGGTATGGTTTTAAAGATCATGTTATGTGAAGTCAAAGTATCAAGCAGAAATCTCAATTTCACATTAGTTCAACTTATCACCCACCTTAGTGTATCGGGTTACATAATTATGTAGAGTACAAGTAGAAAAAGATAATGTATGATCTTTACAACCAGTCATTTAATCACGCTTGTAAGTTTGTAATTAAGAAGACAAACTGTTTATATATATATATATATATATATATATATATATATATATATATATATATATATATATATATATAATATATTTAATAACATAATGATATATTTGTTATTTTGCAAAGAACTAAAATAGTTCACAATTACTAACAGTACCAGTAGTATACTATATACTTAAATAAATATGTACATTCACATGTATGTCACATGTATTTGAATGAACTGGCTGTCTTAGCTCAGTAATGGCAGAACAAGCAAACAATCAGTTGTGGTTGTTCTTGCACACAGTTGGTGCATCAACACTTGTGTTAGTTGATCACTGCTGATGTACCTAGTTATATCATTAAATACCCTTCTGCCCTCAGCACAAGCCACTGATGGTAGTTCACTACTACCCCAGGGTGGAGATGGTATATACTAGTTGCCTATGCTACCCCAAGGGTGGTGATCATCTACACCACCCCTAGAGTGATGGTCAACTATGCCACTCAGAGGGTGGTAGTCAACTACTATGTCACCACCTGCGCAATAGCTAACTATGCTACCCTTGGAATGGTAGTTGACACCCCTCCCCCAACCCTAGCAGGTGTCCAATGCAGTGTATGGAATAGTGTAATTACTTGAGCAAAATACAGTTTATAACAGTAACCTTTTCAAAACAGTAACCATGGAAACCTGCAAAGGACGACAATGAAATCCCAATATTGATACTTTTCCAGCCATTCACTTGAGCCAGCGGCAGTGCACATTCTAATCACAGTGTACCAGGTACTTCTACACCAGACGTTTACTTGTAACATCAGCCACAATAGGATGAAGCCCAAATTGTTACTTCAGTAATGACAGTGAGATGGTTTGATACAATGCAGTTTGCAATAGATAGACGGAGGGAGATGTTACCAGCCACACATCCTGTAGTATATACACTGTAACAGCAATGTATGGGTTATTTCAAATAGTCGTATACAACACCGGACTAGATGAGCTAAATCAATATACAACACTGGATTAGATGATCCAAATCAATATACAACACTGGATTAGATGAGCTAAATCAATATACAACACTGGACTAGATGAGCTAAATCAATATACAACACTGGATTAGATGATCCAAATCAATATACAACACTGGATTAGATGAGCTAAATCAATATACAACACTGGATTAGATGAGCTAAATCAATATACAACACTGGATTAGATGATCCAAATCAATATACAACACTGGATTAGATGATCCAAATCAATATACAACACTGGACTAGATGAGCTAAATCAATATACAACACTGGATTAGATGACCAAATCAATATACAACACTGGATTAGATGATACCAAATCAATATACAACACTGGATTAGATGAGCTAAATCAATATACAACACTGGACTAGATGACCCTAAATCAATATACAACACTGGATTAGATGACCCTAAATCAATATACAACACTGGATTAGATGATCCAAATCAATATACAACACTGGATTAGATTAGCTAAATCAATATACAACACTGGACTAGATGAGCTAAATCAATATACATTAGTGCTCACTGGACTAGATGAGCTAAATCAATATACAACACTGGATTAGATTATCCAAATCAATATACAACACTGGATAGATGACCAAATCAATATACAACACTGGATTAGATGAGTAAATCAATATACAACACTGGATTAGTTTAAATTTACAACGGTTAGTACAATCAATATACAACACTGGATTTAGATGAGCTAAATCAATATACAACACTGGATTAGATGATCCAAATCAATATACAACACTGGATTAGATGAGCTAAATCAATATACAACACTGGATTAGATGAGCTAAATCAATATACAACACTGGACTAGATGAGCTAAATCAATATACAACACTGGATTAGATGACCAAATCAATATACAACACTGGATTAGTTTACCAAATCAATATACAACACTGGACTAGATGACCCAAATCAATATACAACACTGGATTAGATGACCAAATCAATATACAACACTGGATTAGATGAGCTAAATCAATATACAACACTGGATTAGATTACCAAATCAATATACAACACTGGATTAGATGATCCAAATCAATATACAACACTGGATTAGATGATAAATCAATATACAACACTGGATTAGATGAGTAAATAAATATACAACACTGGACTAGTGAGCTAAATCAATATACAACACTGGATTAGATGATCCAAATCAATATACAACACTGGATTAGATGATCCAAATCAATATACAACACTGGATTAGATGAGCTAAATCAATATACAACACAGGACTAGATGAGCTAAATCAATATACAACACTGAATTAGATGATCCAAATCAATATACAACACTGGATTAGATGAGCTAAATCAATATACAACACTGGATTAGATTAGCCAAATCAATATACAACACTGGACTAGATGAGCTAAATCAATATACAACACTGGATAGATGACTAAATCAATATCACACTGGATTAAATTACCCAATGATATACAAATGGAAGGTGAGTTAAATAATAAAAATGGTTGATACCAAAATCAAATCCAGGTAAAATATCAATTATACATTTTCAGTTCACGCCGTTTGTAACATTGCTGAGTGTTATCTCTGTCATATAAATCAAGTTATGTTTAAAAGATATTTTATGAAAACAATCTCTCACCGATGTCACATTTCACAATATTTTATCTTTTTATTTACATATTTTTCTTATTATGAATATATATATATATATATATATATATATATATATATAATATACCATTCATTTTTCATAGATGTGGCAGTTTCAATAAATCCATGAAGCTCTAAAATCAAGGAATGCACTCTAGTGTGATAAATCACACAGTCCCCACATTAAGGGTGACATTTGACCTATAATAAAGGTGACATTTGACCTAGAATAAAGGTGGTACTCAAAAGGATGACACTCCACCACAGGGGACACCCTCACCCGTAATAAATGCTTTCCTATGATATAGGTAACATTTGGCCTATTATTGAGACATTACTCTGCCTATAAGGATGGAACTACCTTTGTTTCATTCTACACATAATAAGGGTAACATTGTCCAATATAAGGGTAGCATGCTAGCAGGAAGGGTGACATTCTTCTGACATGATGACACTACATGTAAGATAAGACTGACACACCACAATCATGATGACACTTCAACTGTAATAAGGGTGACACCCATTATCATGGTGACACATCAGGTCAAGAAGTCCTGTTTAGTATGTCACATTCCTACCTTATTTCTTGAAAAAGAAAGTGGTCATACATAATGCTCAACGGTTTGTTTTGATGCTAATAGTAATGCATAACCATATCCAGTGCAGTTCACAGGGCGTTAAAAAAATATAAAACATTATAATACAAAAAGATAATAGCTCTGAGGTACGACTCTCAGTTTATTGAACAAAACAGATGTGTTATAGAACCAGTGAGCATGCCCCTAGCATGCTAAGTGTGTAGAATGCTAGACACTAGCAGTACCACCGCACAACAGACAGAGTCATTCATTGTTTACCGTAGTTGTAGGTTTTAGCCTGCATCGTGTAGTTAGCCTAGGTCTGTAGATTGCTTCAGGTATCTCGTAGAGCATATATTTAGTTACTTACTCAGCAACTAATGAAGTTATATGATACATGTGATAGTGTTTCATGAAATTACATTTTTTGTCATATCGATGCTGTGTAAAGTAACAATTTGTTTTAAAATGTTGATGGTCAAAATTTGTGTGTATGTTCAGAGGACAAAGTGCACTGCTGCTACGTCCTTTGTTAAGTGGTTAACATTTGGATTAAAGCTAGCTGCAGTTATGAGGTACTAGTAGACTGTCATATGGCCGAGTTGTTTCCAACATACAACTGTGGGCAGTTATCAGCAGTGGTGAGATTATACATAGGTTACATATCGAGATAACCACAAGCGATTCTTCTCTGGTGTATTTGCAGCTGAAAAAACGTCCATTTTGGCTGGCAACTGACATCAGCGCCCTCCAGCAGCAGCACCAGCAACTACAGCAGGAGACGCCGAAACTAGGTTCGAAGCCTCAGCTTCAGACAACGCAGACTGTCACTAACAAATTTAACACTCCCAGCAGCGCTACCACAGCCGCCGTTGCCAGTACGCCAAATGTGCTGCAGAAAACAAATAACTTGCAGCAGCAGCAGACAACAGCAGCAACAACAGCAACAACCAGCTGCACCAGCAGTCGTCGCTGGGTCACAGTGACGTCGTGCAGACGGTGAAGGTCGCCAACACGACGACACTGTCGCGCTCCTTCGGTTCACTTCTCAGCAACCTCAACAAATCGGTGAATACCGCCTTTAACAGCATCATATCGTTTCAGCAGCCAGACCTCGCGCCTGGCTTTAGGTCCCCCCAGCAGCAGCAGCAACTGCAGCAGCAGCAGCAACAGCAGCAGCACATGCAGCAACAACACCAGCAGGCACCGTCTCCTGCCGTTGCCAGGAGCAGCGTTGGGTACCCGCCGGCCGGTCAGCGGTTTAGTCCGGCATTCGCGCGTTCACCAGTCGAGTCGAGGTCACCATCGCCCGGTCATGGAATTGGCTTCTCTGCTGCTGTCAGCAACATCTGTGACCAGGCGCACTCAATCGCAGAGAGGGACCGCCACACCAACACCATGGCACGCATCGGTGAGTTGACATCACTTTATAACGTTATGCTTGACTCATTAATGCGCGACAGTTCGTCTGAACGTTCAGTTCGAACATGTTTCTAAAGTGAAAATTCAACGATGAAACGTATGTTATGCCAAATGTCAGCTGTTTAGAAAATCATAATCTAAGGCTTCATTGAGTCTCCTAGTATATAGCTATCAGAGTTATTAACTTTTTGCCACTGGTCTTGCAATAAGCTGTTTGAATGCAAAGGTGATCATTGTCGTCACTTTGTAGCACACATGTATTTAGAGTGTGATATGATTTGAGCAGTCAGACAGACAGGAGATGGCGATGTGTGTGTGTGTGTGTGTGTGTGTGTGTGTGTGTGTGTGTGTGTGTGTGTGTGTGTGTGTGTGTATATATATATATATATATGAACTTTGACCTGTCCTTACAGGTCACGCCGATGACATGCCCCCACCACCACGAGGTCGCAGTCGCACCCGGCGGCGCCCACCGCTCCAGTCGCAGCAGAAGGTGATGTCTCCGCTGCAGAGCCGCAACAACAGCCGTGAGCCGCTGTACCGCACGACGTCGCTGGAGACACGATCTCGCACCCCGTCTCCCCACGGCGTCACGTCCCCGACCCAGTCCCAACTCGAGTACTACGGCTCCGTCAACCTAACGGACCGGTCCCGTAGTCCGAGCCCGGACACCGCTCGCAAGACGAAGGCGGCGAATAAGACTCGTGGCACACGCAAGTTGCCGGCGATCCCGCAGAAGCCGCACACGCTCAACCTTCCCAAGAAGCACCTGGAGAGCGGCGCGATGCCGCAGATGTTGCCGTCGCCGACGATGACGAAAAGTGCAAGCAGTATAAATTTCCCACAGCTCAATGCGTCGCCGACACACAGACCTCACATGCCGACACCGTCTAGGGGCAGGAGGGAACGTTCCATGTCGCCGCGACGACGTCACGCGTACAGTCCGACGGACGCGCGTGATCTGGCAGACGGCATGTACGCGGCGCGGGACCGGTCTGGGCGCAGTGACCGGCTCTACTCCAGCCAGATGCTCAACAATAGCAGTAGTTATGCTGACCACCGATACACTCCGCCACATCGCGGGGCACCAGACAATCGCTACAGTGGTGCAAATCGCCGTGGTGACGACATCCAGGTGGTTAGGGTCGCCGGGCGACAGGTGCCGTCTGGGCTGCCCAATGGCTACAAGCCCGGGCAGGGTTCGGGCAGGACTCCAGACTTGCACTTACGCAAACAGGTGCAGCCAGCGCCTCCACCCGATGAACAGAGCGACTCAGAGGACGAAGACTGGTGCTAGTAACCACCGCTGTCTTCCCTGCGATAACACAATCAAAACCATTTCTGCTCAAACATGCCAAGTTGGTTGGCCACGCCCACTCAGCTGGCCACGCCCAGTGGGCTGGCCACACCCAGTCAGCTGGCCACGCCCTGTTAGCTGGCGACACCTAGTCGATTGCCCAGTTGTGTTTCAGTGACTGCTGTCTTGTACTGTGTTGCTGATGTGTACCTTGCACGTGTGCAGTCTTGTTTGTGCACCGTGCCAGTAGCACCCAGTGCTGCTGTCAGTATTCTGCTCTGTGCCATAGTATTTTGTGAACTGTGTATATAATCTGAAGTGTCACTGTGCGTGACCCCAGTGTTACATAGTGGGCAAACGAGGCAGAAATCTAGCTGTGATTTGCCTGTTGCGCACAATTTCTTGTCTTGTGCTGCATTTACATGTAATGTCGTTTCTTCCTTAATTTCATGGGATGTGTAAATTCAATCTCTGTCACCAGAGACAACGTTAAACCTACATTGTGCATTCTCAATGGATTTTGCAGAACGTTAAAAATAGCACATTTTCGGCATGCATTGTTTAAAACAATGTGTTATTTATATGAATAAATCGCCAGAATTGGCCTCTTTTAGTTTGCATTAAATCTAACAATCCAAGATATGTTGTTTTTAAACACGCTAGCGATGTTCATGCAAGAAAACCTGGGTATGAAAAAAAGAAATTGTTAAAATAATTAAAGCCTTTTGTGCAGAAGCACTTGTTTACATATGTTAAGGATTTCAAAGATAAGTGTGCATGCTTTTGGGCCTATCCCCGGATCAGTTGTATATGGGCCAGACACCACATTGCAGCCCCTAAAGCAATGTCACGTGCACACATCACCACTGTCATTTCTACCTGGGACACGTGGGGGTCTTGTCTTATGTCTTCTATGCAATTCTACGACATGACATTTTACTACATCTCTGTGTGTTTGTCTATACAGCATGTACAAAGTTGTATGGCCAGTGATCTGAGGTTAGTGTACTGCCAAAGGCATTGTGGTCTCTGAATGCTTGGTCAGACAAGTGACTGTTTCAAGGGCATTGCAATGCTAAATTGGTTGAAATGGTATTCTTATCAGATAATTACTATTTCATTTTTTACCTCTTAATATTTAAAGAAATGTTTGACTGAACAAGTGCTACTTGTGTGAGGTACAAAAAAGAGAGGGGGGGAGAGGAGAGAGAAAAAAAAATATGAAGAGAGCAAGAGTGATTGATGTAGATGAGTTATGGTCTGTGTATTCCCATTGTACACTTTCTTATTAAGTGTGCTGTGTTAATTAAGTTTATTGAAGAAACATAGTATAGTACTTCTTAACCTCTGAGAAACATCGAACATTCTCTATAAATCACAACGAATTGAGTAATTGGTTTTGGTGGAACGTTGGCGTCATCAGATAACCCTCCAGATCACTAAAAATGCGTGAATCTATCAGACATTGCTTTCTGTTTCAAAATTGGTCATTTTCCGTTATGCAGGGTTTCGTCTTGATTGGCAGAAAAAAGAAAGGCCAAATGTTCATTATTAAACATCAAAATATGTGTGATTTATTGATTTATTTACAATGGTACTCATAAGATGGTGTACAGGAAACTGTTGTTATATTTGTAATGATTGTGTTTGTTGTGCAATTTCTTCAGACCATAGCATGCACATGACATACAGGGATTATTGTATATTTGTGACATCCAAAAATCACTGCATAAATTATCGTGCAACAACATTATATCTGTGGCATATCTTGGATGTTGGAATGGTGGATAAAAAACGTGCGAGCATGTAAAGTTTGCCATGAACATGCATTATTAAAAAAACAAAGGGAACCCAAAAACACGCCCCAACATTGTATACACTTGACATACAGAGACCATCACATACACTTGACATACACAAGATATAGTCAACACAATTTGCATGTAGTAATTATTGCATACATTTTATACACATCCCCTCCATGACATATACATTTGACATACAGACCTGAAGCGTCACCATCTAGGAGTGTCATGCCATTCTGTCCTTTGAATACAGTGTTTCTGTTCTCGTGTGGACCATCTTGTTTTCATGCCAGTGTTGGCTTTCTTCAGAAATTATTGTTCAAATAGCTAATCCATTGACCTTCAGCATTTGATCAGAAAGAACCGAATACCTTAATTATGTTTAGTAACTTCTTTTGTAAAACATACTTGTGACAAAAACTTAAAAAATTATTGACAGTCACAAATGGCTTAGTTCTGATTTAATGTAATGAGATAATAGCCTATGTACAGTGTACCAGGCTAAGTCTGGCTACGTGTGAAATGAGTAACACTTTCCTCAGTTGAAAACTGGTTTGCTTCATCGAGACTGCCAAGGTTGGTGCATTGTATTATACCTGTTTAAGAAGACATTGTCACATTGTCTGTTGGAACACTCTTTGGGTGACACTGTCGTTTGACGGCTATGATATGAATAGCTTAACTTTTTGTCATAATCATGACCATGCCATTGCAACTTCTGACTTACAATTTATTTGACAAACATTCCAGATGTTTATGTAATTATATTTATTGTATAAAGCCTTCTTTAAAGCATGCCGTGTTCTGCGTGTTGAAGCCGAGAGGTTTTGTGGCGTCAGACCACCACACTGGTGGTGTTCCCCGCCTCAACTTTTAAGTATGAAAAATTAAATACAGTTTCTATTTATCTAATTTTTGTCGTCGTCCCGTGAAATATCTTGGCAGTTGGATTTCAAGAATGCAATTTTCTTTATCAGATTCTAAACAATATCAGTTACCCCTTCGTTACGATTCAAGTTAATTGCTTGGATTTCAACCATGAATTGCCTATGCAGTGTCAAAAGCGTTTGCAGTGGAAATATGTATTAGTCTGCCTGTAGATGGGGATATAGTGATGGTTTTATGTGAACAATACCAATGCCATACCATAATCAGACTAGCAAAACTCTGTCGCGTTAAAATAAAATTAATCGGTTGATTGACTACACTGGATTGAGTGAAAAATTGTTTTGTGTTCTATGGTGATACAGTAGAATGTGGTTCAGCCATCCATTATTGGCATAGACTGTTTACATTGAATACGATGCACATGGCCGTGCAGTTGTGCAAAATATTATAAATCTATCGGAACTCAGAAAATACAAGGAATAATTCATAATTTGTATCTGTATAGCATTATTTTTGGAGTCATCCGACGACTTAAACTGATGCAAAATCTAAGTTCTCTACTTTCAATATCAAGCTAAAAAGGAGTTTTGCTAGTCTGATTATGGTATGGCATTGGTATTGTTCACATAAAACCATCACTATATCCCCATCTACAGGCAGACTCAATACATATTTCCACTGCAAACGCTTTGTGACACTGCATAGGCAATTCATGGTTGAAATCCAAGCAATTAACTTGAATCGTAACGAAAGGATAACTGATATTGTTTAGAATCTGATAAAGAAAAGTTGCATTCTTGAAATCCAACTGCCAAGATATTTCACGGGACGACGACGATATTAGATAAATTAGAAACTGTATTTAATTTTACATACTTACAGTTGAGGCGGGGAACACCACCAGTGTGGTGGTCTGACGCCACAAAACCTCTCGGCTTCAACACGCAGAACACGGCATGCTTTAAAGAAGGCTTTATACAATAAATATAATTACATAAACATCTGGAATGTTTGTCAAATAAATTGTAAGTCAGAAGTTGCAATGGCATGGTCATGATTATGACAAAAAGTTAAGCTATTCATATCATAGCCGTCAAACGACAGTGTCACCAACGAGTGTTCCAAGCAGACAATGTCTTCTTAAACAGGTATAATACAATGCACCAACCTTGGCAGTCTCGATGAAGCAAACCAGTCAATGGAATACAACACGTAAGTTACCTGGTACATGTACATAGGCTATTATCTCATTACATTAAATCAGAACTAAGCCATTTGTGACTGTCAATAATTGTAAGTTTTTGTCACAAGTATGTTTTACAAAAGAAGTTACTAAACATAATTAAGGTATTCGGTTCTTTCTGATCAAATGCTGAAGGTCAATGGATTAGCTATTTGAACAATAATTTCTGAAGAAAGCCAACACTGGCATGAAAACAAGATGGTCCACACGAGAACAGAAACACTGTATTCAAAGGACAGAATGGCATGACACTCCTAGATGGTGACGCTTCAGGTCTGTATGTCAAATGTACGCAATGATCATGGAGGGGATGTGTATAAAATGTATGCAATAATTACTACATGCAAATTGTGTTGACTATATCTTGTGTATGTCAAGTGTATGTGATGGTCTCTGTATGTCAAGTGTATACAATGTTGGGGCGTGTTTGCTTCCCTTTGTTTTTTTAATAATGCATGTTCATGGCAAACTTTACATGCTCGCACGTTTTTTATCCACCATTCCAACATCCAAGATATGCCACAGATATAATGTTGTCTGCACGATAATTTATGCAGTGATTTTTGGATGTCACAAATATACAATAATCCCTGTATGTCATGTGCATGCTATGGTCTGAAGAAATTGCACAACAAACACAATCATTACAAATATAACAACAGTTTCCTGTACACCATCTTATGAGTACCATTTGTAAATAAATCAATAAATCACACATATTTTGATGTTTAATAATGAACATTTGGCCTTCTACTGCCCAATGCAAGACGAAACCCTGCATAACGGAAAATGACCAATTTGAAACAGAAAGCAATGTCTGATAGATTCACGCATTTTTAGTGATCTGGAGGATTATCTGATGACGCCAACGTTCCACCAAAACCAATTACTCAATTCGTTGTGATTTATAGAGAATGTTCGATGTTTCTCAGAGGTTAAGAAGTACTATACTATGTTTCTTCAATAAACTTAATTAACACAGCACACTTAATAAGAAAGTGTACAATGGGAATCACACAGACCACTAACTCATCTACATCAATCACTCTTGCTCTCTTCTTTCTCTCTCCTCTCTCCCTCACTCTCATTTTATGTACCTCACACAAGTAGCACTTGTTCAGTCAAACATTTCTTTAAATATTAAGAGGTAAAAAATGAAATAGTAATTATCTGATAAGAATACCATTTCAACCAATTTAGCATTGCAATGCCCTTGAAACAGTCACTTGTCTGACGAAGCATTCAGAGACCACAACTTTGTACATGCTGTATAGACAAACACACAGAGATGTAGTAAAATGTGCATGTCGTAGAATTGCATAGAAGACATAAGACAAGACCCCCACGTGTCCCAGGTAGAAATGACAGTGGTGATGTGTGCACGTGACATTGCTTTAGGGGCTGCAATGTGGTGTCTGGCCCATATACAACTGATCCGGGGATAGGCCCAAAAGCATGCACACTTATCTTTGAAATCCTTAACATATGTAAACAAGTGCTTCTGCACAAAAGGCTTTAATTATTTTAACAATTTCGTTTTTTTCATACCCAGGTTTTCTTGCATGAAGCATCGCTAGCGGTGTTTAAAAAGCAACATATCTTGGATTGTTAGATTTGAATGCAAACTAAAAGAGGCCAATTCTGGCGATTTATTCATATAAATAGACACATTGTTTTAAACAATGCATGCCGAAAATGTGCTATTTTTAACGTTCTGCAAAATCCATTGAGAATGCACACATGTAGGTTTAACGTTGTCTCTGGTGACAGAGATTGACATTTACACATCCCATGAAATTAAGGAAGAAACGACATTACATGTAAATGCAGCACAAGACAAGAAATTGTGCGCAACAGGCAAATCACAGCTAGATTTCTGCCTCGTTTGCCCACGTATGTACACACTGGCGTCACGCACAGTGACACTTCAGATTATTCACAGTCACGTAACCGGCATGGCACTGGGCACGTGCACGCTGACATTGCCAATACGCTTGCGGCGTGTACCGTCCTGGGCTGTCACCTGCAGTGCAGTGTTTTGTTGTCTGCGAAGGACGTGTATATCTCAGTCTCTGGTCGTCTGTTCATCGGGTGGAGGCGCTGGCTGCACCTGTTTGCGTAAGTGCAAGTCTGGAGTCCTGCCCGAACCCTGCCCGGGCTTGTAGCCATTGGGCAGCCCAGACGGCACCTGTCGCCCGGCGACCCTAACCACCTGGATGTCGCACGTTATCACTGTATTGTCTGGTGCCCCGGATGTGCATGTATCGTGGTCAGCATAACTCTGCTTTGTTGAGCATCAGCCTGGAGTGTAACCGGTCGACTGCGCCCAACCGCTCGTCCTCGGACGGCGTGACAATGTCCCAGACTTTCGGCATCGGTCATTGAGCTGTGGGAAATTTATACTGCTTGCACTTTTCGTCATCGTCGGCGACGGCAACATCTGCGGCATCGCGCCGCTCTCCAGGTGCTTCTTGGGAAGGTTGAGCGTGTGCGGCTTCTGCGGGATCGCCGGCAACTTGCGTGTGCCACGAGTCTTATTCGCCGCCTTCGTCTTGCGAGCGGTGTCCGGGCTCGGACTACGGGACCGGTCCGTTAGGTTGACAGAGCCGTAGCCCCCGAGTTAAGGAGCTGGGTCGACTTGGATGCGTGGATTCCACCCATTTAAGATAGGGAATTTGGAAAGTCAGTATGTATATATATATATACTAACCGCAAAAACACGACACACACACACACACACACACACACACACACACACACACACACACACACGCACATCTCCATGTCTTCTGACTGCTCAAATCATATCAACTCTAAATACATGTGTGCTACAAAGTGACGACAATGATCACCTTTGCATTCAAACAGCTTATTGCAAGACCAGTGGCAAAAAGTTAATAACTATGATAGCTATATACTAGGAGACTCAATGAAGCCTTAGATTATGATTTTCTAAACAGCTGACATTTGGCATAACATACGTTTCATCGTTGAATTTTCACTTTAGAAACATGTTCGAACTGAACGTTCAGACGAACTGTCGCGCATTAATGAGTCAAGCATAACGTTATAAAGTGATGTCAACTCACCGATGCGTGCCATGGTGTTGGTGTGGCGGTCCCTCTCTGCGATTGAGTGCGCCTGGTCACAGATGTTGCTGACAGCAGCAGAGAAGCCAATTCCATGACCGGGCGATGGTGACCTGACTCGACTGGTGAACGCGCGAATGCCGGAAACGGGACCAACGCCTCAACCCCCCCTTGTTTTGAGGGGGTTTTTCCGGGCTCTTTTGGGCAAA
>JAODUO010003904.1:0-12488 GCA_025642075.2 Ridgeia piscesae | reverse complement strand
CAAATGGGAGCCGAACAGTTGTGAGTGGTGGTAGCCATTCAGTTGTAAGAGATGGGGGCTGTGCAGTTGTATTAGATCAATGCTGTACTATTGTATCTGATAGGCGCTGTATAGCTGTGAGTGATGGGAGCCGTACAGTTGTCTGAGGTCGATGCTGTACTGTTGTATCATATGGTAGCCGTACAGTTGTATGACATGGTTGCTGCAGAGTTGTAACAATGATGTACGATTGCTAGATGCTACACAGTTGTGTGATATGTGAGGTGTACAGTTGCTTCAGATGGGAGTTTTTCTGTTGCATGAGATGCATGTTGCACAGGTGTATGATATGTGAGGTGTGCTCTTGCTTGACATGGGAGTTTTTCTGTGAGATGGTTGCTGCACAGTTGTATGATATGTGAGGTGTACTGTTCTTTGAGAAGGGAGTTTTTCTGTTGTATGTCATGGTTGCTTCACAGTTGTATGATATGTGAGGTGTACAAATGCTTCAGGTGGGTGCTGTGTAGTTCTATGATATGGGAACTAGATAATTGTTTGACGTGGGAGATATACAACTGTTTGACATGGCAGCTGTGCAGTTGTATGAAATGGCAGCAGCATTGTATCATTAAATGTCCAGGTCCTCTAAAACTGTCGAGTCATCTATTATCTCAAACAACTGTCCAGATCCATCTCAAAAACTGTGCAGCTCATCTCAAAAACTGGAGCTCCATCTACAACTGTCAGCTCCAATCTTAAAAACTGTACAAGCATTCCATCTTATTCAACCAATATGCTCCATCTCAAACAACTGTAAAACATATAAACATCAACCAATAATAGCTGCCATCTCATACAGTCACCATATCCAACCTAGGTCAAACAATTATCTAGCTCCCATCCATAGAGAACATATCATACAACTGAAAAACTACATCTTCAACATAAACTGAGCAGCTCCCATCCCGTACAACACAAAACTCACATCAAAAGCAACAGTACATCTTACATATCATACAACTGTACTGCTACCATATGATACAACAGTATATCATCGACCTCACACAACTGTACGGCTACCATATGATACAACAGTATATCATCGACCTCACACAACTGTACGGCTACCATAACTCACAGCTTCGCAACTACCATCTGATAAATAGTATAGCATTGATCTAATACAACTGAACAACTTCCATCTCTAACAACTGAATGGCTACCATTATTCACAACAGTACGGCTCCCATTTGATACAACTACACTGCTCCCATCTCAAACAACTGTCCAGTGTCCATATCAAACAACTGTCCAGTGCCCATCTGAAACAACTGTCCAGAGTCCATCTGAAACAACAGTCCAGAATCCATCTCAAACAACTGTCCAGCTCTCATCTCAAATAACTGTCCAGAGTCCATCTAAAACAACTGTCCAGAGTCCATCGGAAAAAAAACTGTCCAGAGTCCATCTGAAACAACTGTCCAGAGTCCATCTCAAACAAGGGTCCAGAGTCCATCTCAAACAACTGTCCAGAGTCCATCTCAAACAACTGTCCAGAGTCCATCTCAAACAACTGTCCAGCTCTCATCTCAAATAACTGTCCAGAGTCCATCTAAACAACTGTCCAGAGTCCATCGAAACAACTGTCCAGAGTCCATCTCAAACAACTGTCCAGAGTCCATCTCAAACAACTGTCCAGAGTCCATCTCAAACAACTGTCCAGCTCTCATCTCAAATAACTGCGCAGTATCCATCTCAAACAACTGTGCGGCTCCAATCTCAAAAAACTGAGAAGCTCCCATTTCAAACAACTGTACAGCTCCCATCTGATTCAACTGAACTGCTCCCATCTCAAACAACTGTAAAACATTTAAACAATACACCAATAATGCTGCCATCTCACACAGTCACATATCCACAAGGTCAAACAATTATCTAGCTCCCATTTCATACAGTAACCATATCATACAAGAGAAAAACTACCTTCTTAAGCAACACTACAACTGAGCAGCTACCCATCCCATACAACACAAAACTCACATCAAAAGCAACAGTACACCTCACATATCATACAACTCTGCAGCAACCATGTCATACAACTGTATGGCTACCATATGATACAACAGTACAGCATCGACCTCACACAACTGTATGGCTCCCATAACTCACAGCTACACAGCGATACAATAGTACAGCATTGATCTAATACAACTGCACAGCCCCCATCTCTAACAACTGAATGGCTACCACCATTCACAACTGTACGGCTCCCATTTGATACAACTACACTGCTCCCATCTCAAACAACTGTAGAACATACAAAATAATACAACAATGCTGCTGCCATTTCATACAACTGCACAGCTGCCATGTCAAACAATTATCTAGTTCCCATATCATAGAACTACACAGCACCCACCTGAAGCATTTGTACACCTCACATATCATACAACTGTGAAGCAACCATGACATACAACAGAAAAACTCCCTTCTCAAAGAACAGTACACCTCACATATCATACAACTGTGCAGCAACCATCTCACAGAAAAACTCCCATGTCAAGCAAGAGCACACCTCACATATCATACACCTGTGCAGCAACCATCTCATGCAACAGAAAAACTCCCATCTGAAGCAACTGTACACCTCACATATCACACAACTGTGCAGCCTCCATCTCAAACAACTGTCCTACCTCGACCTGAAACAATTATGCAGCTCCCATAATTAATAACTGTCCAGAGTCCATCTCAAACAACTGTCCAGAGTCCATCTCAAACAACTGTCCAGAGTCCATCTAAAACAACTGTCCAGAGTCCATCTCATACAACTGTCCAGAGTCCATCTGAAACAACTGTCCAGAGTCCATCTCAAACAATCCAGAGTCCATCTGAAACAACTGTATTATTTAGATGTTCTACAGTTGTTTGAGATGGGAGCAGTGTAGTTGTATCAAATGGGAGCCGTACAGTTGTGAATGGTGGTAGCCATTCAGTTGTATTAGATCGATGCTGTACTATTGTATCTGATAGGCGCTGTATAGCTGTGAGTGATGGGAGCCGTACAGTTGTCTGAGGTCAATGCTGTACTGTTGTATCATATGGTAGCCATACAGTTGTATGACATGGTTGCTGCAGAGTTGTATGATATGTGAGGTGTACTGTTGCTTTTGATGTGAGTTTTGTGTTGTATGGGATGGGTAGCTGCTCAGTTGTAGTGTTGCTTAAGAAGGTAGTTTTTCTCTTGTATGATATGGTTACTGTATGAGATGGGAGCTAGATAATTGTTTGACCTTGTGGATATGTGACTGTGTGAGATGGCAGCATTATTGGTGTATTGTTTAAATGTTTTACAGTTGTTTGAGATGGGAGCAGTGCAGTTTAATTCAGATGGACTCTGGACAGTTGTTTGAGATGGAGGCTGGACTGGGACTGTTGTTTGAGATGGAAGCTGCACAGTTGTTTGAAATGGAGGCTGGACAGTTTTTTGAGATGGACTCTGGACAGTTATTAGTTATAGGAGCTGCATAATTGTTTCAGTTCGAGGTAGTACAGTTGTTTGAGATGGTTGCTGCACAGTTGTATGATATGTGAGGTGTCTTTTTTTGAAAGGGAGTTTTTCTTTTGAGATGGTTTTTCAAAAGTTGTAGGGAGGTGTAAAAGGGTTAGGTGGGTGCTGTGTAGTTCTATGATATGGGAGCTAGATAATTGTTTGACGTGGGAGATATGCAACTGTTTGACATGACAGCTGTGCAGTTGTATGAAATGGCAGCTGCATTGTTGTATTATTTAGATGTTCTACAGTTGTTTGAGAGGGAGCAGTGTAGTTGTATCAAATGGGAGCCGTACAGTTGTGAATTTGGGTGGGAGCTGTGCAGTTATATTAGATCGATGCTGTACTATTGTATCAGATGGGAGCTGTGTAGCTGTGAGTTATGGGAGCGTACATTTGTGTGAGGTCGATGCTGTACTATTGTATCATATGGTAGCCGTACAGTTGTATGACATGGTTGCTGCACAGTTGTAATGATATGTGAGGTGTACTGTTGCTTTTGATGTGAGTTTTGTGTTGTATGGGATGGGTAGCTGCTCAGTTGTAGTGCTGCTTAAGAAGGTAGTTTTTATGTTGTATGACATGGTTGCTGCATAGTTGTATGATATGTGAGTTGTACTGTTGCTATAGATGTGAGTTTTGTGTTGTATGGGATGGGTAGCTGCTCAGTTGTAGTGTTCCTAAAGAAGGTAGTTTTTATGTTGTATGACATGGTTGCTGCATAGTTGTATGATATGTGAGTTGTACTGTTGCTTTTGATGTGAGTTTTGTGTTGATGAGATTGGTAGCTGCTCAGTTGTTGTGTTGCTTAAGAAGGTAGTTTTTCTGTTGTATGACATGGTTGCTGCACAGTTGTATGATATGTGAGTTGTACTGTTGTTTTGATGTGAGTTTTGTGTTGTATGGGATGGGTAGTTGCTCAGTTGTAGTGTTGCTTAAGAATTTTTTTTCTGTTGTATGATATGGTTACTGTATGAGATGGGAGCTAGATAATTGTTTGACCTGGTGGATATGTGACTGTGTGAGATGGCAGCATTATTGGTGTATTGTTTAAATGTTTTACAGTTGTTTGAGATGGGAGCAGTTCAGTTGAATCAGATGGGAGCTGTACAGTTGTTTGAGATAGGAGCATCACAGTTGTTTGAGATGGACACTGCACATCTATTTGAGATGAGAGCTGGACAGTTGTTCGAGATGAACTCTGGACAATGTTGCAGTGTACTCGTGGTTGATATGACCCTAAATTGATGTGCCCTGGTGGTTGATATGACCCTAATATTGCAGTACCCTGGTGGTTGATATGACCCTAATATTGCAGTACCCTGGTGGTTGATATGACCCTAATATTGCAGTACCCTGGTGGTTGATATGACCCTAATATTGCAGTACCCTGGTGGTTGATATGACCCTAATATTGCAGTACCCTGGTGGTTGATATGACCCTAATATTGCAGTACCCTGGTGGTTGATATGACCCTAATATTGCAGTACCCTGGTGGTTGATATGACCCTAATATTGCAGTACCCTGGTGGTTGATATGACCCTAATATTGCAGTACCCTGGTGGTTGATATGACCCTAATATTGCAGTACCCTGGTGGTTGATATGACCCTAATATTGCAGTACCCTGGTGGTTGATATGACCCTAATATTGCAGTCCCTGGTGGTTGATATTACCCTAATATTGCAGTACCCTGGTGGTTGATATGACCCTAATATTGCATTGCCATGGTGGTTGATATGACCCTAATGTTGCAGTGCCATGGTGGTTGATATTAGTCTAATGTTTTGTTGCTATGGTGGTGATTTAACCCCTACATGTTGAAATGTCGTGGTTGACATGACTCCTGTTGTTTCAGTCTTGGGGGTTGCTATGACCCTAATTTTCATCCATGGTGGTTGATAGGACCCTAAATTGCAGTGCCATGGTGGTTGATATGACTCCTAATGTTGCAGTGACAGGGTGGTTGAATGCCCCAATGTGGTTGACATGACCCATAGTGTGTCAGTGCTTTGTGCTGTCAGGCAAGATGAGGACGGCAGTGACCTGCCTCTGTCTGGACTTGACAATGGCCTCCACTTCATATTCTTCTTTTGCAAAGTTATCTTTGCCTTCATTCCCCAAGGTATGTTGCCTTCATTCTCCTGAGGTATGTTGGTTTCATTTCCCTTCAGTATAATTGTCTTCATTCCACCCGAGGTATGTTGTCTTCATCCCCCCTATGGTATATTGTCTTCATTCCTTCATTTCCCAAGGTGTGTTGTCTTCATTCCCCCCAGTAACGTTGTCCTTTTCTCTAGGTATTTGTTTTAAATTTCCCCTGCAGCTACATTGTCTTATTTCCTCCGTGGTGTGTTGTCCTCCTTCCACTGATATACGATGTCTTCATTTTCTAGGAATAGTTGTTGATAGCTGGCTAGCATTCATTATAAAACTTGCTAGCAATCTACAATTGCAATGTTGCATTCATTGTTGTATATGTATGTATATATATATATATATATATATATATATATATATATATATATATATATATATATATATATTTTGTGTTTCACACATTCTTAGGATCCTGGCCGACATTTATAACATCACTAATTGGTAGAGGAATATTGACTGCCCTCGTTGAACAAGTACATCTCACATCGTTCATTTCATTGTTTCTTGCTCTAGTTGTTGCCTTCAAACATACCGGGTATGTCATATAACACGTGTCACAAAACATAATCTTTAACCTTAAAACACATGTCATTTCACAACACTTTAAAATGCATCAGACCACAACACCTAAATTTAAACATGTGTTACATTGCAGCATCTACAAACACCTGTATTATAACACAACCTTCAAACATGTCATATTATACCACCTTCAAACACCCATCATATAATGCCTCCTTCAAACACTCATCATAATATTACACCCCATTCAAACACCAAACATCATATGATACCTCCTTCAAATGCCCATCATATGATGCCTCTTTCAAACACCCATCATTAATGATGCCTCCTTCAAACACTCATCATATTATTACACCCCATTCAAACAACAAACATCATATGATGCCTCTTTCAAACACTCATCATATTATTACATCCCATTCAAATACCCATCATAATACACACAAATCTCAAACACCAGTTATATTTTACCACCTTCAAATGCCCGTCATGTTACACCATCTTCAAGCACCCGTCATATGATACCGCCTTCAAACACTCATCCTATTACACCACCTTCAAATACCCACCTTATGACACCACCATTGAACACCCGTCATATGACACCATCTTCAAACACCCGTCATAATACCACCCCATCAAAATAACTGTCTTTAATCATATGAGTACATGTCAAATGGTATTTATTAAAATGATCATTAATGGTAAAATGACTTGAGAAACATATGACAGCACCTACAGATATGATTACAATCAAACATCACATTATGATGACCTCTGTAAATTTTTCATTTTGTAATTAATTTCACTATGAAAGTCCCAAAGTATTAACAAAACACAATAATAAAGGAAACTAATTCTTGTCAGCTTGCTGCTCTAGTCACTTTCAAACAGTCACAAAAGTGAGTTTAATAACGACCTTGATAATGAAAATTAGCGTAGATAATTAAACTCATATATGACTGATCCAAGTAGCAGTCATGCTTACAGTAATGACCTAGCCATTGTCAGTGCATTGTTTAAAATTCCTGGCACATAGGTATCACGGCAATCATTTATAAATGTCATGAAATGTTAAATAATACGAGGTTATTCCATGAGTTGTGTGATTGGGCTGAAGGCATCATTCACAGGGATCATCATCACTGCCCTTGGCACCAGTCTCCCTCACACCTTCACCAGTCGCTCCATGACACTCCACGACAAGTACGCTGATGCCGCCATCGGAAACGTCACCGGTCAGTCAGCAGTTCTTACCAGTTCTATACTCATCCCGTTTCACACTACTTCTGTCGTAATTTAGTTTTGCCAATTTACCGTCCACTTTCTTTTTTATGATATACTCAACACCTTACTGTGTAGGAAACAGTTTTTCAAAAGTGTAATTGCATAAGTCTTGGATATAGTCTATTGCATATATACGCACGCACGCACGCACGCACGCATGCACGCACGCACGCACGCACGCAGCACACACACACACACACACACACACACACACACACACATATGTACACATGTACACATACATATACATACAAAATCAGTTGTTTGTATTGTTTTTTCTGAAAGAATTTGATTGTGGTGATGTATTGATTCAGCTCAATTTCTCCTTAATAGCATCTACCACAGCCTTAGAGCAGTCTATGTTACAGTTGTCAGTGTGTTGCAGGCTTTAACTGTGTCAGCATGTTGCAAGCTCTAACAGTGTCAGTGTGTTGCAAGCTCTAACAGTGTCAGCGTGTGCTGGCTCTAACAGTGTCAACATGTGCAGGCTCTAACAGTGTCAGCATGTTGCAAGCTCTAACAGTGTCAGTGTGTTGCAGTCTCTAACAGTGTCAGCATGTTGCAGTCTCTAACAGTGTCATCGTGTTGCTGTCTCTAACAGTGTCCACCTGTTGCAGGCTCTAATACTGTCAGCATGTTGCAGTCTAACAGTGTCAGCATGTTGCAGTCTCTAACATTGTCAATGTGTTGCAGGCTCTAACAGTGTCAACATGTTGCTGGCTCTAACAGTGTCAGCGTGTTGCAGGATCTAACAGTGTCAGCGTGATGCAGGCTCTAACAGTGTCAGCGTGTTGCAGGCTCTACAGTGTCAGTGTGTTGCAGGCTCTAACAGTGTCAGCATGTTGCAGGATCTAACAGTGTCAGCGTGTTGCAGGATCTAACAGTGTCTGTATGTTGCAGGCTCTAACAGTGTCAGTGTGTTGCAGACTCTAACAGTGTCAGTGTGTTGCAGGCTCTAACAGTGTCAGCGTGATGCAGGCTCTAACAGTGTCAGCATGTTGCAGTCTCTAACAGTGTCATCGTGTTGCTGTCTCTAACAGTGTCCACCTGTTGCAGGCTCTAATACTGTCAGCATGTTGCAGTCTAACAGTGTCAGCATGTTGCAGTCTCTAACATTGTCAATGTGTTGCAGGCTCTAACAGTGTCAACATGTTGCTGGCTCTAACAGTGTCAGCGTGTTGCAGGATCTAACAGTGTCAGCGTGATGCAGGCTCTAACAGTGTCAGCGTGTTGCAGGCTCTACAGTGTCAGTGTGTTGCAGGCTCTAACAGTGTCAGCATGTTGCAGGATCTAACAGTGTCAGCGTGTTGCAGGATCTAACAGTGTCTGTATGTTGCAGGCTCTAACAGTGTCAGTGTGTTGCAGACTCTAACAGTGTCAGTGTGTTGCAGGCTCTAACAGTGTCAGCGTGATGCAGGCTCTAACAGTGTCAGCATGTTGCAGTCTCTAACAGTGTCATCGTGTTGCTGTCTCTAACAGTGTCCACCTGTTGCAGGCTCTAATACTGTCAGCATGTTGCAGTCTAACAGTGTCAGCATGTTGCAGTCTCTAACATTGTCAATGTGTTGCAGGCTCTAACAGTGTCAACATGTTGCTGGCTCTAACAGTGTCAGCGTGTTGCAGGATCTAACAGTGTCAGCATGATGCAGGCTCTAACAGTGTCAGCGTGTTGCAGGCTCTACAGTGTCAGTGTGTTGCAGGCTCTAACAGTGTCAGCATGTTGCAGGATCTAACAGTGTCAGCGTGTTGCAGGATCTAACAGTGTCTGTATGTTGCAGGCTCTAACAGTGTCAGTGTGTTGCAGACTCTAACAGTGTCAGTGTGTTGCAGGCTCTAACAGTGTCAGCGTGTTGCAGGCTATAACAGTGTCAGCGTGATGTGTTAATTAAATGTTTAAGCCTACAAAAATCATGAAATGATTATAAACATTAATATATAACAAGGATGTATTGATTTACTAATCTTGACAACTTGACATTTATTGATGCAGAACAGTCGTGACGTGAGTGTTGTCTACAAGCAGTCATGTGACATGTGTGTGTTGTCTGCTAAGCTATAAACAGTCATGTGACATGGGTGTGTTACCTGCTAAGCTACAAACAGTCATATGACATGCGTGTGTTGTCTGCTAAGCTACAAACAGTCATGTGACATGTGTGTGTTGTCTGCTAAGCTACAAGCAGTCATGTGACATGTGTGCGTTGTCTGCTAAGCTACAAGCAGTCATGTGACATGTGTGTGTTGTCTGCTAAGCTACAAGCAGTCATGTGACATGTGTGCGTTGTCTGCTAAGCTACAAGCAGTCATGTGACATATGTGTGTTGTCTGTTAAGCTACAAGCAGTCATGTGACGTGTGTGTTGTCTCCTAAGCTACAAGCTAAGCTACAAGCAGTCATGTGACATGTGTGTGTTGTCTGCTTCAGTTTGTCAACTGTGAACTGGGTGGCAAGAACAAGACGGTGAAGATGCTGCCGGCCGCTTTTGTGGGTTTTTTCTGGGTCATCTACATTGCGCTCTCATTCATCAAAGCCTACTACCCTGACATGTTGTCGTGGTGATGAGGACGTTTACTTCGCCCTCACTTCCATCAAGGCCTACCACTCTGACATATTGCCATGGTGATGAGGGCGTTTACTTCGCCCTCGCTTTCACCAAGGCCTAGCTAGCTACCATCCTGTCATGTTGCTATGGTGGGCCTTTTACATTCAAGTGGGCCATCTGTATTCTGGTGGGCAGTCTACATTCTGGTGGGCTATCTTTATTCTGCTGAACTGTCAATATTTTTATGTCTGCTATCTACTGAAACAGGTGACTATTTTTGTCAGTTGTTACACATTACATGTCTACACTGCACTACAACACGTTTGTTTTATTGAGTTACCATGACAACCACAACCACAGGTCATTCAATGCCTACTGCAGATGATGTGACAAGATGGTAACAACACTGTGTGTTAAAAATCCATGTCCATTTGTTAAATTGTGTATATCACCTGTGAGCACATGTTCTCTTTGCAGTGATTGCTGCAATGGACTGAGACCAATTGTATAAACTCTGTCGTGTAAGTAATAGTCTGATGTGTATTTATGTATTAATGACTAACAATCCAATACCCATATATACTGATATCTAGGTGAATATAGATTTGATGTGAACACACAAAGTTTGTTTTTCCGTGCAAATGTCATAATAAAATCCATATACCCATCCATATTGTGATAATTTTATTATTGGATTTTAATTTGCAGTCTGATTAAGTTAAGTTCCTTATCTACTGATGCTGTTTATTTGATTTCAGGGATTGTCTCTCCCCTCTCTCTTTACCTCTTCCCCTCCGCTCTCTCTCTCTCGCTCTCTCTCTCTCTCTCTCTCTCTCTCTCTCTCTCTCTCTCTCTCTCTCTCTCTCTCTCTCTCTCGCTCTCTGCGCTCTCTCGCTCTCTCGCTCTCTCTCTCTCTCTCTCTCTCTCTCTCTCTCTCTCTCTCTCTCTCTCTCTCTCTCTCTGTCTGCCTGTCTGCCTGTCTGCCTGTCTGCCTGTCTGCCTGTCTGTCTGTCTGTCATTTGGATGGGTAAAGTATGAAAAGGTTTACGTTATTAACTCGCGGCCGGTTTAGACTGGATTGCGATGGCTGTATGCACAAGAAGGGAAGGTGAGAAAAAATAAACAGGAATTGGGGATCACTATGGAGGGCAGCATCCCTTGGACCTTCAGGAAGAAGAAGAAGCAGACAACAAACAACATTTAGTGTGAAGTTGGAGTCGCCACCATCGTTGATATCTGAGTCACTACGTTCGTTGCCAGATGACGCCACTGTCACCCTGCGAGGTGGGAAGACTGTCTTGTGTTGCTCTCTCCACCTGAGGACGAGGTGAATGACGGGGGTGGCATATGCCAGGGTCTTCCCCCTCCCCTAAACAGACCCAACATTAAACTAGTTCAACTAACAGTCAGACTTGTTAAGAGGTGCAAAACATGTTACAAAGCCGAAAACAATTACAAAGCTAACACCAATACATAAAACAGCTTATTAGCATCCATTATTTGGAACACAGGAGAAAACACAGCTGTCGAGTGTCGAAAAACATCTGCAGTGTAATTCATTTCCTTTTTTGTAATAATAATATCAACGGCTTTTTATGCGTCGGTGTGCTCGAAGATCAAGCTCAGTGGCGAAACTGTGTTCTAACCTGAGATGTGTTTGCGCGCGCGTATGTATGTGCTTTCATGTGTATATAATATACACTAATTCATAATTTGTATACTATAATTAGGCCAATCTAAACAATTCATTTATGTGGCCACTAATGAGATACAATGACAAATGTGCAGCCAGCCAAAAAAAGATGAAAATGAATTTATAGCAACGCGCGGTTTTACAAATAATTGAAGAGCATAAAACGAGAGCTGACAAAAGCACAATAAAAAGAGTGTTATAATATGTACGGTAACTAACGACGTTGAAATCACCAGAGAGGTGGTGCATCCCACATAAGTCTAACATACACTCTCGTTAGTTTTCTGTGTCGTATACTATTGGTTCCATGGCATAGCCTCAAAATTAAGCTGGTCTCCGTCACTACTTACATACAATTCTGCGCGCCGATGATAGTGTGATTGCGACAAATATTGGTCTCAAAACGTCGACTGATCTTGCACTTGTTCCACGAGGTAGATCAATCAAAAGTGTATTATGTGATTTGTATGATGTAAGTTATAGTATAGCAAAGCGCCTGGCTGACGGTTGCCCTTGCATGCTGATTCCTCGGCATACTTTTTCCAGTGGTAGTGCGTTCTGCATGGTGTAATAGCAAAGAAATGTAACTGTATTGAATGGGTGTATGTGTGCGTGCGAGAATGTGTGTGACATTCGCGCGAACGGTGTTTGCGCATGTCAATGTTAAGACACATTCGCGGTGCATATCGGCCTTTTGTTGTAAACATTGCCTTTCGTGTGCCGCATTTTTGATCAGATGTTGACATT
>JAODUO010003903.1:0-12652 GCA_025642075.2 Ridgeia piscesae | reverse complement strand
AAGTGCTGGGTTAACAGGAAAAGTCAGTATTCTTCACTGAAAAAATAAGGGTGACAACACGGTAATAACTGTAAGTTTTTTTTTTCTTTAAATTTTTTTTAAAAAAAAATTAATGCCCTGCATGCTGCAACCATACTTTTACGCCACGTTTCGTCTTCAGCCTAATTCCTTTTTTCGTTTCCTTTTTTCCTTTCCCATAAATTTTTCTGGGTTTTTTTTCTTTCCTTTTTTTCCTTCGCCCTCTCCCTCTCTTTCTTTTTTCTTCTTTTTTTCCCCCCCTTTTCCCCTTTTTCCTCCTTTTTTTTTCCCCTTCTTTTCCCTTTTTTCTTTTTTTTTTTTCCCTTCCTTCCTTTTTTTCCCAAATTGGTTTTTTTTTCGGCCCTTTTTTAAACCCTTAGTCACTTATTACAAAAGTTTGGATCTTTTGCAGCATTGATGTCGTCACACGCCATATCTACATTAGAGCTCTAGCATCGCTTTAGATTTGAACTTAAAATGGCTAGCTTTGTTGATAATGAAATTAATTTGTATTTTCATATCGTGTTGAGTACGATGACAGCTGCCAATGTTCTGTAACGTAAATTATCGTAATTTCTTTTGAATTGTTTAAATATGGTATATTGGGCAAAGGGGGGTTAGTTATAACCAACTTTTCTTTTGTTTTTAACCTTATATTTGTTTATATTAAGTTAAATATTTTATAGGGAACAATTTTTTTTGTAGTAAACACCCAGTTTCTGTTTTAGAGACATGGTGATTTTGAATCTAGTTTCCCTTTGCAGAAACTAATATATTTACATAAAAGATAATAAATTATTTGGGCAAAGAGCGTTTCACTGAATGTTCATAGTTTTGGGAATGGCGTTTTCTTTTTATTCATGACATACATCGCCATCTTCTGGAATGCTTCGTGAATGTGTTTCGTTCGCTTCCGACAGAGGGCGCCATAGAACGCGCTCGTGATTAAATTTCCAAGGTGCAAATATATCCGTGACACAGAGCGGAAGTCACAAATTCTTAATCAGTGGTGGTGCTGGCAAGTAAATAAATTGCAAAATGCTCATCAAAGTAAAGGTACTATGAACTGAAATGCATGTATATTAAAGGACATTTAAGTAATCCGTTTTGTAATTCTGTTATCTAAGATATATGGCTTTCGTAAACTAACTGATTTGTGCTTTCTTTGTTTCTTCACACGATATCGTCGTCGCTGTTCGCTTACCGGTTGCGAAGACATTGACGGGAAAAGAGGTGAGAAATACGTGATGCAGAGACTTAGAACAACCCGTGTAAATTAATTGGACGCTTTCGTTAGTACAGCATCAGCACTAGTCTGGTGCCCAGTATAGCTACTTGCCTCATTTGCGAGTCTAGTGTACTCAGTCTCGGGTATTGTCGTCAGTGTCAGTATTGATGTGCGGCGTAAATCTAAACTATTAGACTAGTTCCACCAGTAAACAAGCTTCGAATAACTAACTAATATGTGCATAGTGTGATTAGATTGGCCATATGGAGTCAGGAATTCAAGTGTCAGATGTTTCCATGTTGAAACATTATGCCTACACAGACACAGTGGTTAGTAGGACGCAGTGGTAGATAGTTCGAATGCCTACATAGTTACCGTGCTGGACTGTCATTCAAAGGAACCGAGTTTCAAATCTTGGGACCAGTCAACCCCTAGTTCAGTACTGTTTGACCATTATGTCAAAATGTGGCCAAGTTCGTTCAGCCTACGTAGCTTGTGTAATGGATGGGCTTGGCCCATTTTATGCAACATCTATGCCCAGTTGAAGTAAAAATTATGTGCATGGAAAAACTTGTAGATTCACTGAGCTGGGATTTTTTATTCTCAAAATTCTGAATATTTTTTTTTTTAAAATTGTGGGCATTTACTGGAAAAACAATTATGTCCCAAAGTTGTGGATGATATGCATATCACAATATAATAATAAATAATGTTTGAAATGCACAAATATTCTACAAAGAATTTATAGTAACTTAAGACAGGATATTATCATTGGGGATGATTTAATGTGCACATATTTCCCTAACAATGGGTACTCCAATATAGAACGATTTTTCAAAATTAATGTGACTAACATTAACTGTTCTTTAAGGAAATTTCACGTCTCCAAAATTGAACCAAATTTTTTTACCAAAAATCTTCATTTTATTTTTAACCTTCCCCCCCCCCCCCCCCCCCCCCCAAAAAAAAAAAAAAAAAAAAAAAAAAAAAGAAGACAAACATGTAAATATGTTTAAATTCTTTACTTTCAGATTGAAATCGACATAGAGCCAACAGACAAGGTATATTGGTTTCACCCTTTTTCTAATATTTGTGGTAAAGTTTCAGTTTGAATATTATTTTGGACAGCATGGAACATGTTCAGTAAACAGTATTATGTGTCCACTGTCAAATTGGTGAAAGCTCTTGCCATTAAAATTAAACATGTAATTTATACCCCCCATTTTTCATGTAAATAATAAAATGTTTTTAAATTTTTAATTTGGTTCTTGAATCTTTCTTCCTGGGATGGCCATGATCCTGCCCAATCCATGTTATCAACACTGCTTTAGAAGTACAGTTTAATAACTTTTTAAAGATATGTACATCAAAAAATTGAGAAATATTTACATGTGGTTATGTAAGATAACTATGGTTTTCATTCCAGTACAATTAAAATTTCGTTTAAAGGAAACAATTTTATGTTTGATACCAGCTATTTTTATAAGAATATTGAAAAAACAGAATAAGAATATTTTTTTTAGGGGTTGGATAATTATTGTTATATCCAATATTATTTTATCCAATATTGCCATAAACCTCACTGCCAATAATTTTCCATTTTTATTAGATTGCCTATTTTCAAATATACCTGGTACATGGAATTCATGGCATTGATTGTATACCTGATGTTGTTTAGGTTGAGCGAATCAAAGAACGAGTCGAGGAGAAGGAAGGAATCCCACCGCCCCAGCAACGGTTGATCTTCAGTGGGAAACAAATGCAAGTAATCACAAATCATAGAGTCGTAATCATTACTGTTGTCTTTTTTTAAAGATATTTTAGACGAGTAAACTACAGTGTGTTGATAATCACCTGGTTTTCTTTTTTGGTTTTTTTGAAGGTTCCAAAATTTCAAAAAAATTGGTTAATGTTATGAACTTATGTTTACTTTTTGTAGCAGAGCAGTCATTGAAAAAAAATGTTTTACAAATAATCCTTTCTTTTTATTAAGGCAGAATTGTCATTGAATACAAGCTACATACATCATTACTGATTCAGATTGTATGAGCCTCTCGTTTATAGGATTGTGGTATGAATCTTGATTGCAATAAGCTTTGACATGGCACCAGCAGTTGGTCACGATATACTGGCACGCATCATTCCAGGCGTGCTTAGTTCCAAGTAGTGGCAGGACCATAGCTTTATGCAGAGACCGTCATTTGAATAGGTAAAAACCATTGTGGACAGGTAGAAATATGGGTGGACGGGTAAAAAACAGATATTGTCAGTTATGCCTCAAAGGTGAGTGTAAATGGTGTCACATTTGTTAAATCCCTTAAAGAACTTTAAAAATTGTACGGGCAATTTTGGCCCGAAGGGGCCCAGTTTTGCGAAAGGGTTTCCTTTCCCCAAAAATTCTCCCGCCCCAACATTTTTTTTCTAAAGGTTGAGGGTTTGCCTTTTTTAAAGCGAACTGTCCCGCCCTTGCATCGCCCCGATAAAGAAAATGTTATTTTAAAGGGGGGGTTGGTGGTTGTTGTTGTTTCCTCAAAAGCCTGGATTTTTTTTTAAATAAAAAATTGTTGTCATATTTTTCTAAAAACCCGGGTGACCGTACACGGCTCAGTGTTAAAAAGTGTTGGCGGACGTAAAAAAACGGAGGCTACCCAAAGGACGGGGATAGGCCCCCGGGGGGGCCCGTTAAGGGGGCCCCGGAGGGGAAAAGATTTTTGGATGTTTTTTCGGTAAATTTTCCCAGTTTTTGCCATTTTAATATAAAAAAAATTTCCCCATGGTTATTGATTGCAACAAGTTTCTTAGCAATTTTTTTGGGAGCATTTTTGTAAAACATTTTTTAAAAATTGCCCAGACATGAACAACCAATATTTTGTCAATAAGAGCCAAAGCAGTTTTTGGAAATCGAAATTAAAACCAAAATTTTGCTTTCTTTTGAGAAATCGGTAGGTGCGTTATTAAAACTTGGGGTTTTTTTTCTACCCATTACATTGGGTAACTGTATTTTGTCACCTTTGACTTTTTTTTTTCCCAAAAGGGGGGCCCAACAAAGGGTCAATAAAAAAAAGTTTCCTTTTTAAAAAATGGTTACCCCATACCCCAAAAAATTTTTTTTTTTTTTTGGGGGGGGGGGGGCCCCAAAATTTTAAACATGTTACCAACTTTTGAATGGGGAAAAGGGGGAAATTTAAAATGTCAAAAAAGAGAAAAGAAAAACGGGGGCAAGACCTTTTCCCGTTTAAAATTTTTAAAAAGGAAAACCCCCAAGAAAATTTTTTAAAAAAATAAACCCAAGTTTTTTTAAAATAAACGCACCTTTTAAACCCGAAAAAAATTTTTAAAAAAATCAAAAAGAAAGGGGGCCAAAAGTTTTTTTTTCGGTTTTTTTTTCCAAGTAAAAAGGGTTTTTTTTCAGAATTTAATTTCCTACACTTGACTGGTCTGGTACAGTATTTACACAGCTTGCAAGCATAGAACTATAGTTGACAAAATATTGGTTGTTCATGTCTGGTCAATTCTTAAAGACATGTTTTACAACAGTAATGCTCCCAAAGGAATTGCTAAGAAGCTTGTTAGCAATGCAAATAACCATGGGAAAGTTTTTTTTTCATATTGTAAAATGGCAATAGACAAGGTCTTGAACATTTATTTCACCTGTAAATACCGAGATTAAATAGCATCACAGGTCGAATGGGAGCTTGTGGAAGCTGTTTCCCTTTGGTCTGCATCGTTGTACCCACATTCCGGAAGCCAGAGTATACACGGCTGCCCCGGGCTATAACCATACAGCACAATCCGTCAATGAAAGTCCATCCGTCTGCTATAACCTGGTGAACACATCACCGTCTATCTCATGCCGACCAACATCTTTGCCGTCCTCCGCCACCACGTAACGCTAACACCAGGTGGAGCACTGATCCGCCCGTCACTTTGTAGTCGGCTGCCGTTTTTTCATCGTTCCTATAGAACAAACACAGTTGTTATACGTACTCGCATGCCATGTGTACGTTATCATCTGGTGTTTTCTATGTAAAATATGACATACAATTTCATACCCTACCAAATCAACATACTCCACCACACACACACAAAAAAAAAAAAAAAATATAGAAGTACATACATAGTCATTTCTCATTTACCCGGTCTTTGATAATGCAGAGCGAGCACTGACAGGTGCGCATGTGGTCTGTTTTGAAACAAATGGCAAACTTGGCTTACCGACTTCAACCTTTAGGGTAAACCTGATTGGGCAGTTAGAGTGTTTGGGGTTTTTTTTGGTGAGAAATATTTTCAGTTGACGTGACATCGTCCTTAGCTTCGAAACCCACTACCGCCATATCTGTCCCACCCAGGGCTTTATGCAGGCCCAAATTATTCCCATACAATATTTGGTGGAACAGGATGTTAACTGTTAAGGCAGTTTACAAACTTTAAATGTGTCTGATGACAAAAAAATGGACTACAAACATACATGTGAACCATTTACACTCACCTTTGAGGCATAACTGACAATATCTGTTTTTTACCCGTCCACCCATATTTCTACCTGTCCACAATGGTTTTTACCTATTCAAATGACGGTCTCTGCATAAAGCTATGGTCCTGCCACTACTTGGAACTAAGCACGCCTGGAATGATGCGTGCCAGTATATCGTGACCAACTGCTGGTGCCATGTCAAAGCTTATTGCAATCAAGATTCATACCACAATCCTATAAACGAGAGGCTCATACAATCTGAATCAGTAATGATGTATTGTAGCTTGTATTCAATGACAATTCTGCCTTAATAAAAAGAAAGGATTATTTGTAAAACATTTTTTTTCAATGACTGCTCTGCTACAAAAAGTAAACATAAGTTCATAACACTGTAGTATCCAGTCCTAATCACATATATCTACCACAGTCTATAGGCAGGTATTCACTCATACAGTTGACTGGGTGAGCAGGGGCAATGTACAATGAATGAACTCGAACAACAGAAAACCAGGTGATTATCAACACACTGTAGTTTACTCGTCTAAAATATCTTTAAAAAAAGACAACAGTAATGATTACGACTCTATGATTTGTGATTACTTGCATTTGTTTCCCACTGAAGATCAACCGTTGCTGGGGCGGTGGGATTCCTTCCTTCTCCTCGACTCGTTCTTTGATTCGCTCAACCTAAACAACATCAGGTATACAATCAATGCCATGAATTCCATGTACCAGGTATATTTGAAAATAGGCAATCTAATAAATGGGGTAGTATGAGAAACTTATCTGGCAGTGAGGTTTATGGCAATATTGGATAAAATAATATTGGATATAACAATAATTATCCAACCCATGCCAAACAAAAAGTACTTGCAATGTATTCCTGTTAAATTTCAAGAATCAATATTCTTATAAAGAATAGCTGGTATCATAATCGATAATATAAAGTTTCCTTGTAAGATGCTGATAATTTCTAACTTGCTACTGGAATGAAAACCATAGTTATCTTACATAACCACATGTAAATATTTCTACAATTTTTGGATGTACATATCTTTAAAAAGTTATTAAACTGTACTTCTAAAGCAGTGTTGATAACATGGATTGGGCAGGATCATGGCCATCCCAGGAAGAAAGATCTCAAGAACCAAGATTAAAACATTTCCAAGAATCATGTTTCCATTATTTCAGCATGAAAAATGGCGGGTATAAAGTTACATGTTTAATTTTAATGGCAAGAGCTTTCACCAATTTGACAGTGGACACATAATACTGTTTACTGAACATGTTCCATGCTGTCCAAAATAATATTCAAACTGAAACATTACCACAAATATTAGAAAAAGGGTGAAACCAATATACCTTGTCTGTTGGCTCTATGTCGATTTCAATCTGAAAGTAAAGAATTTAAACATATTTACATGTTTGTCTTCATTTTGAAGTTGGCAAATGGAGATGAATGATGTGTTAGTGTCAATATGCCCAGTATGCAGTCACGTGTATGTTTCCTTCAAGCAAGCAAGTTCATGGAAATGAAGGAATGCTATTTGCAGTACTAAAAGGCAGCACGCCAAGTTCAAAATCCAGAATGCAAGCATTACATTTGGTGTAAAAATCTGGTTCTTAATATTGGAGACTGTGTACCATCTTAACTCTGATAAAGAACATGTTAATGTTAGTCACATCTCAATATTCAATGCAAAATACAGTATGACATATACCTTGGCAGTACCATTGTTAGGGATAATACTGTGCACATTAACATCATGTCCCAGATGATAATATCCTGTCTTAAGTTACTATAAATTCTTTGTAGAATATTTGTGCATTTCAAACATTATTTATTATTATATTGTGATATGCATATCATCCACAACTTTGGGACATAATTGTTTTTCCAGTAAATGCCCACAATTTTAAAAAAAAAAATATTCAGAATTTTGAGAATAAAAAATCCCAGCTCAGTGAATCTACAAGTTTTTCCATGCACATAATTTTTACTTCAACTGGGCATAGATGTTGCATAAAATGGGCCAAGCCCATCCATTACACAAGCTACGTAGGCTGAACGAACTTGGCCACATTTTGACATAATGGTCAAACAGTACTGAACTAGGGGTTGACTGGTCCCAAGATTTGAAACTCGGTTCCTTTGAATGACAGTCCAGCACGGTAACTATGTAGGCATTCGAACTATCTACCACTGCGTCCTACTAACCACTGTGTCTGTGTAGGCATAATGTTTCAACATGGAAACATCTGACACTTGAATTCCTGACTCCATATGGCCAATCTAATCACACTATGCACATATTAGTTAGTTATTCGAAGCTTGTTTACTGGTGGAACTAGTCTAATAGTTTAGATTTACGCCGCACATCAATACTGACACTGACGACAATACCCGAGACTGAGTACACTAGACTCGCAAATGAGGCAAGTAGCTATACTGGGCACCAGACTAGTGCTGATCCCTGTACTAACGAAAGCGTCCAATTAATTTACACGGGTTGTTCTAAGTCTCTGCATCACGTATTTCTCACCTCTTTTCCCGTCAATGTCTTCGCAACCGGTAAGCGAACAGCGACGACGATATCGTGTGAAGAAACAAAGAAAGCACAAATCAGTTAGTTTACGAAAGCCATATATCTTAGATAACAGAATTCCCAAACGGATTACTTAAATGTCCTTTAATATACATGCATTTCAGTTCATAGTACCTTTACTTTGATGAGCATTTTGCAATTTATTTACTTGCCAGCACCACCACTGATTAAGAATTTGTGACTTCCGCTCTGTGTCACGGATATATTTGCACCTTGGAAATTTAATCACGAGCGCGTTCTATGGCGCCCTCTGTCGGAAGCGAACGAAACACATTCACGAAGCATTCCAGAAGATGGCGATGTATGTCATGAATAAAAAGAAAACGCCATTCCCAAAACTATGAACATTCAGTGAAACGCTCTTTGCCCAAATAATTTATTATCTTTTATGTAAATATATTAGTTTCTGCAAAGGGAAACTAGATTCAAAATCACCATGTCTCTAAAACAGAAACTGGGTGTTTACTACAAAAGGCTAAACTTAAAGTACTCCATAGTGGCACAGAAGTCACTATATAAGTGCATATAATGATATAACATATAGTATAAGGTTAAAAACAGAAAGTAAACAGTTGGATTATACACGTAACCCCCTTAGCCCAATATACCATATTTAAACAATTCAAAAGAAATACGATAATTTACGTTACAGAACATTGGCAGCTGTCATCGTACTCAACACGATATGAAAATACAAATTAATTTCATTATCAACAAAGCTAGCCATTTTAAGTTCAAATCTAAAGCGATGCTAGAGCTCTAATGTAGATATGGCGTGTGACGACATCAATGCTGCAAAAGATCCAAACTTTTGTAATAAGTGACTAAGGTGAATTATAAGAATATGGTGACCAGAACCAACTAAAACCAATTGAAAAGCAGACCAGAAAGAGGATTGGGGAAATGGATAAGTCACACACTACAGAAGACAAACCACCGCACCACACCACACCACAAGACAGGCACTAAGATGGAACCCGCAAGACAAAAAGGAAAATGGACGGCCGAGAAACATGTGGCGTAGAGAAATGGGGAGGGGGGGGGTGGTGGGGGGGCGGGGGGGGGGGAGGGGGGGGGGGGGGGGGGGGGGGGGGGGGGGGGGGGGGGGTGGGTGGGGGGGGGGGCGGGCGGGGGGGGGGGGGGGGGGAGGAGGGGAGGGGGAGGGAGGGGGGGAGGGGGGAGATACAAGCAGAATGGAAATATAAATGTCGGAAATGAAAAATGCCCAAATTCTGTCCGGTGGAGAAGAATCGCTGATGGCCGACACGGAGTGATAAAGCTTATGTGATAAGTCAAAGTCACTAACTTAACACGTTCAGAATTAGGCTGAAGACGAAACGTGGCGTAAAAGTATGGTTGCAGCATGCAGGGCATTAATGTTTACATATTTTCTCAAACCCTAAGAAATTTGCAAATGCACACAACGGAAGAAACTTACAGTTATTACCGTGTTGTCACCCTTATTTTTTCAGTGAAGAATACTGACTTTTCCTGTTAACCCAGCACTTCAATAAATTTCATAACTGATTATGTTTTAGTTGTTTTGTTTATGATTCCAAGACAGTTCTAGAATGAATTTCTTTAAACGCACTGACATAAATACTCTGTGCTAAACTTATATTCAAAATAAGCAGAAAGTTTACTATTTTAAAGAACGGAAAGAGTCACGATAAAAAAGTCACGATAAAAAAAACGTAGACACGATAAAAAAAATGATTTTGAAACATCAGTTACGCATACATTATTTTTGTTCAACTGAAGAAACGGACTGCACGATTACCTGTCTTGACGCGGAAGTTACATAGGATGTAACGTTTGCCTTTTTGCGCCCATTTAAACAGAAAGATATATATTTATTAGATTCTATACAACGAAGGATGAGCAGGATTATTCCTAAATTTAAAGGGCATTTAGACTATCCAGGTCGACTAAGAATACTAAAAATAACAACTTTGGAAACAAGAAGGTGAGAGCCGATTTATTGGAATTTTTTAAAAATAATAAATGGGTTGGATAGTATTTTTCCTCCGATTTCTTTATTATGGAAAATGAGGATGGCAAAAAAGAGGGCACCCTTACAAAATACACAAAACACCTACATAACAAATACCTTTCATAAAGGATAGTAAACGATTGGAATAGACTTCCGGGAAGTGCTGTTTGTCCGCAAGCGTCAACCAATTTAAGGGTCAATTGAAAGTATCTAAAATAGGGCGGGGGTTCAAATGGTTTGACCTTCCCGCAACTCCTCGACTACGTAGAGAAGAGGATTAAAGGTAAATTCAAGGTAAAAAACACAAATTTACGCTCACGCACGGAAGAGCCTTTGGCCTGCTTTGTAGACACCCTGAATATCAAGTTTCACGGTACACTGCACATGAACATGTTGGCGAACGGGCGCGATACATAGTTACGTCACATAGGCTGCGTTCCTACGTGCAGGGTTTCCTAAATACCTTCAGTTGGTAATTACTTCAAGAGACTGACCATTATAGTATTTGTTTTTTTTTTTTATAATTACACGAATTTGGTGTCATTTTAACCTGTAGTCCCATATAAGTACCAATTATTTTTTTTGTGGACATGTCGTTTGCAGGGAAAATTTGCATCAATATCATGCGCCAATTCTAACCGCCATATTTTATTCACGACACGATTACATTTGTGGCGGCCAATTGGATACAAATGGCTGAAACAAACCTAAATAGATCATAGATCTGCTATGTAGACAGATCCTTTATTAAAACATATAACGGTTGGCAAGGTAGCATGGACTAACGCATGTGTAAGATCCGATTTGCATTGTAAACTAAACAAACACGGAAACACAATTTATTATTATATGTCAGCACTTTTGCTAAACTCTTAAACTTCTTCGCGGTCACCGTGACACCTGGAAGTGTTTAAATGTAATTTATCAATCATTTTAATGCCGCAAAGTTGGCTGCCTTACCGATTGACATTCCCCAAAAAAAGCGCTCGCAAACATTGAATTAATCTAGGTTTTAACTGTCACGAAATGCCCATTTAGCTGGGCAATATGTCTGGGCCAACGGAGTGTCAGAGCACACAGCCACCCCGTCGTGTCGGAGCAGGCGTCAACGCACAAGCTGTAAATCACGCAGCTTCTTGTACATTTATTGTGTCATACGTAGTCGTGGGGGCACTCACCTGATAGCCAAGACGGAGCTAAGAGTTAGTGCATTTTATCACACACGTCTAAGTGAAGGCCCTGGCTACTCCGTTGTTTAACAAGACTGTCATTAGAGGGTGGATAGTCTTGTTCTACGGCATCAAAACACCTGACGACGCGACAACTATGACGTCAGCCGGCTCTTGTCTGTTCTCGGACTCATTGTTGCTGTCAGCGCAGGTAAGTCAGTTTAATGTATCACGACAGGTGAACAACTGCATGGAGAGGCGGGCGGGCCGGTTGGGTAACGCCGTCGTGTCTCGATAGAGAGCAACCTGGAAGGCACTGGAGCCACTGCCGGACACCATTTCCCTGATATGGTGATGCCCCCGTCACGGTGATACATATTGGCGATTGCTATGCATATGATTGTCTACCGTGGAATCAAAACGTGTTTATTTTATATTTTATATGAATTTATATTGCGCTCGAATCCACTTAAATAGTGTAACATGTGCTCGGGCGTTTTATACCAAAATGCAGCAATAAATAAAACTGAAAATATATATTACTTAAAAAATAAGCAATGTAGAAGAGCGTAAAGAGAGCTGATTTAAACATAATAAACAAATAAACAAACACGAATTACACTTGTAGTAACATGCTAGTCCGACCAAAACTTGACTATGCCTCTCCTATATGGAATCCACACACCACTACCAAAATTAAACATCTTGAAAAGGTACAGCACTGTGCAGCCAGATTGGTCAAAAAAGACCATCGACGCCAAACAGTCACAACAGACCTAATAGCCACCCTTGGATGGCCCACTCTTGAGCGACGCAGGATTATCAAACAAGCCTTGACATTTTACAACATTTTAAATAACATAATCAACGTCACACCACCACCGGGCCTAATAAAACCATAAAAAACCGTGGCCATTACATAGGCACCCGCTGGGGTGCCGCATCAACACTGCAGTGTTCTCCTTTTACCCCCGTGCAATTCGCATCTGGAATATGATCCCACCACACATTACTGAAATAGAAAACCCCGTAGCTTTTCAAGCAGCAATAATGAACTTCCCCTTGACAACACCCAATCACCTAAATTGCTTGTAAAACAAACAAACAAACAAACAAAAAATAAGCTATAACAAACAAACATACAACCAAACGCACCCACAAAAA